>OX578155.1:104252590-104518964 GCA_951213105.1 Amaurobius ferox
AATATTTTTTTATATTTTATATGACTTTTTGATAATTTTTTTGAAAAATGTACAATATCTCGAGAACGGTTCATGTTAGCATTCTAAAATTTATGTAAATCGTTTTCTAATGAAAAATTACATAAGAAATGTCTATTTGCGTAACTTTATTAGTGGTTTTGATTTTTTGACGATTTTTTCAAAATTTCATTCGAAAATTTAGGGGGGTTCTGAACATTCGATTGCGTATAAAAACAATAAGCTTCCAGTGTTTACGAATTGTGATTTGTGTACCAAATTTGGTTCGAATCGATCCATTCGTTCGTCAGTTATCGTCTCCACAGACTCACTGACACACACACACACACAGACATCACTTCAAAAATGTTCGATTCGTGATCAAGGATGCTTGAAACGTGCTCTCCCGTCGAAAACTTGAATTCGAATTTTCGACCCCGTCACAATACTTTCCTTATACATTATGTATATAAGGAAAGTAATAGCAAAAAAATTAAAATTTAATAAAACAATAATAGCTTATATAAAATAATAATGACTTATTTTTTAATTAATTTATGTCTATAATAAAATTATTGATTATATGATTACAATAAAATTATTATTCGATTATAATAAAATTAAATATTATTAAATATATTATACAAAAATAATGTAACATTTCTTTAAAGAAGAATGTTTAAAAATTTTGTTTTAAAAATAGCACAAAAATTAAATTTTAATTTAAAATTTAATAAAACAATAATAGCTTACATATCAGTTAACTTATATACAAAGAGCTTATATATCAGTTAAGTGTCATTTTACGTAATTTAGGTTCATTTTTGCAGTTTTAACGATATTTTTGCTAATTTAGCAACATTTAAAAAGTCAGCAAGTTGGAGATATTCTCACAAAATCGTCACCAAAATTTTGCCAAACGTTACGAGAGGAAAAGTAGGTTTTTCTTAAAATAGATTCTTATATTCTTTCCAAGATATTGAATTTTTGACAATTAGCCGTCATTTTTATAAATTCATAGTATACAATACATACATAGTATATACATAGTTACTATACAATACATAGCATATGTAAAAGGAATGCATTGGAGTAAAATGAAACCGACCATCGTATATTGATGGAGCTGCCCGTTTTGAACATCCTGAATACAAATCAACCACATTTTCAATGATGTCCGTGTGTATTGTCTCTCCTTCGGTCTGTAGACTTTATATCTCTCGAGAAAATTGAGCGAATTGAGTGAAACTGGTCTCCATCGAAAGACGGCAAAGGCATATTTATTTTTCAAAATGATCATATTAGTGGAAGGTTACCAATTTGACATCATTTCTATATCACCTAGGCACTTTATTCACTGGGGAATTTACCGTGAAGATTAAGTTTGCGATCTCGATCAAGTAAACAGTCGCCCCCAATCCACCGTCTTCAAATTTTTATGTAAAAAACTTTTATATGAAATTTTGAGAGGTTAGAAAAAATTATAAATTTGATCTGAACTAATTTCTAATAAAACGTGTTTTAATAAAATGTCAAATATATTCTTGATATTAGGAAAGAAAGCAGTAGCGTAGCAAGAATTGAAAGATTAATTAAGTAAAAAAGAAAATATACTTAATTTAATGACAACTTGATGACAGAATTAAATTGCACGACACCATGCTGCCCCTCTCGAGTGAAGGTTAATATAGAATTGATTATATTACTATTTGCTATTATGCATGCATGACTTTTAAAAATGCATGTTTTCATTTTAAGGGGGTAACATATCTGTGGTAGTGGCAAAATTAGTTGAATTCTACCAAATTAATGTAAAAAATAGCTTATATAATCAATAATTATTGATTACATAATTAATATACACATAATAGATATAACCAAAAATTATTAATTATAACTATTACAAAATGATTGAAATTTTCATTTAAAAATACTTTAAAATACTTTGAAACTATTCTAATAAATGTATTTCCCCTTAATGGTAAATCCCATATTGACTTGGCGACTGAAACTAAAATTTGCTCAAACTCAGTGTTCTAAAGTATAAAATTGTTTTAATTAAAAAAAATTGAATTTTAAAATTCATTTAGTTTTAACCTTTACTAATTTTAATCTTTTAATTCATTCTATTTAAATTAAAAAATGAGTAATTTTCTGTAAACAAAAGTGAAATATAATGTTATTTACATCTTAGAGACAATTAAAATATGTTTTTCATCACTAGGTACTTTGTTTTTCATTATAATCTGTTGATTCCCTCTCTTTACGAACCTCCTTCCTTATGACGTCTTTAATGGCTACGAATTCAGGAGTGTAACAATCCTGCGCAAAAGAGTGCGTGTGAGCAGGGATCCAGGCAATTTTTATCGGCTGTGTAGACGCTTGTCAGAAGACGAGCGGATAAATAGCACCGGACCCACTCCGATTCGACCAACAAGGAACCACAACTGACGATGATGCGATTGACGTAGCCGATGACGTAGGGTACACGTTGATTCTGGTTTGCGGAGTTTTTATTTAGCATTCGCGGCAAATTTAAGTTTCGTGAATTTTTTCTTTTTGAGAAATATGAATGTTGATCCAAAGCTTAAGGATGGACCAAACACTTCACAAGCCAAAAACTCACAGAAAACGGAAAAGTTTTCTAAAATGTGCAATTGCAAAACGATATTTTCCAGTAAATCTACTTAAGAAAAACATTAAGAAAAAAATTGTAATTTTACAGCACTGAAGTCGGATGATTTTCGCAATCATTTGCACACTGCTCATGGCATGGAAGAAATAAAACATGATAATGATTTTCAAAATTATTCAGGTATGTTCGCATTTTCATAACTTCTATTTCAAGAAGTTTTATTTATTGCTGAATAAAATAAAATAGTTTCACATAAAAATACAAAGAATGGATGAAATGCATGAGATTTTAAAATGTTAACTATGTAAGATGAATACAAGATATAACATATTCTAATAGATTAGAAGATATACCCATGCATTTGGGGAAGATTTTCCGTACTACAAGTTACAACAATTTTTGTCAAAATAAAACAATGACATAATAAATTGAAACTATCAATAAGCCCCAAAAATATCAATAATAATAATGACTGTAATTGATATAATCCAGTCAAAAATGCAATATCAATGAAATTTATTTCATACGTATACATAGCTTTATTATTTAAATCGGAAAAGATTTATTAAAACTCTTCTGCTGCATAAACACATTGGATTTAAATCCATTGCTAAGTGACATAACATAATTTTCTTCAAATAAATTGGTGGAAGAAATATACTCTGCATAATGCTATCTCTATGGAAAGTTTAATTGTTCGTTTTTAATTAATATCTTAATATTTAGACAACCCCTGGTCTTAGAAACTCGAAACATATACTAAATTTTATGTGGATTTATTCCAATGTTACCCATAAAATTTCATTAAATTCGGTTCAGCCATCTACCGTGATAATGAGACAGACAGACAGATTTTCAATTTTCTTTATATAGATTATGCAATTGCTATGTCAAAAATATAAAATAACATAAATATGCACATAACTGTAAAGTCTTGTGTAAATACAAATTTTAGTACATTCCTACATAAGCTGATAATAATATGTAAGAAAATAACAAAAATATAAAATTGAGTAAAATTTTTGAGTGGATAACAATTTCTTCCTAGCTATTGATATATTTACATTTGTCAGCTGAAACATATCATTTATGAATGACTGATTCTGGATTAAAATTATCCAAATGTAGACTTTTAATAGATATAATGCAAGTTTACTCATTTTGCTTATTTTCAATCTATTTCTCTAAATCTATATAAATAAAATTGAAAATCTGTCTGTATGTGTGTCTCATCATCATGGGAGAACAACTGAATCGAATTTAAATGAAATTTTGTAGATAGCCTTGAAATATCCAGACTTAAAATTTAGTCCATGTTTTGAGTTTAAAACCAGGGGTTGCCCAGATATTAATTAAAAATGAACAATTAAACCTTTCATATAGCATTAAGCAGATGATATATTTTTTTGAAGAAATTTATTTGAAGAAAATTTTATCATGTCGTTTAGCAACAAATTTAAATCTAATTTGTTTATACGGCAGCTGATTTTTATTATATCCTTTCCGATTAAAATAATAAATATATATATATAAAATAAATTTTACCGATATTGCATTTTTGGCTGGATTATATCAATTATGGGCTTCAGGTTTAAACATTATTATTATTGATATTTTCAGTTTATTATGTCATTGTTTTATTTTTGCAAAAATTTTTGAAACTCATATATTGTACGTAGTACCGAGTAGTCTTCTACAAATGCATGGATATATCTTCTTCTCAGTGGCTTATCCTGACTCTAAAAAGTGTGTGTGTGTGTGGGGGGGGGGGCAACTGTTTAGCATTTGCTTATGCCAGGGTTATTTTAAATGAAAAATACGCATAACAATAAAAAGCCTTGAAAAGTAGGGAGGCCTGCCCCCCCCCCCCCCCAAACATACGCTGCTGCTTCTACTCCATGAGAATATAAGCAGTACAAGTATATTAGCACATATTTTGGCATATATTGGAATCAATTACGGCCTTTTAGGTTTTAAGTTTACGGAATTATTGATATTTTCAATTTATTACGTTATCTGTTTTATTTTGGTAAATATTTTAGAAGCTCATAAGTTGTAGTATGGGTCCTATACAGTTTTAGGTCTTTTATTTTGCATATATTTATTCAACTTCATATATTTTGTAAATTTGTTTGCAAACAGGACCAGGACATTTTATTCTTCAGATCTGCCCGTGAAGATAATTTTGTATAGCTAGAACAGATATTCTTAAACTTCTTTTTAGGAGCATTAAATTAAATATTTTAACAGAATATTTTGATTAACAATGTCATTTAATATATTATAGGAATTTGCACATGATTGTGAATTTTAAATTGAACTTGACAACTTGAATGTTGCAAAGAACAATGTTTCATTTTGACAATCTAATTAATGCATGACTAATAAAAGGAGATTGATTTTGTGAGTTGCATAATATAAACAAAGCAAATAATTTTTAAATTGCATCTATGTAGAACAATTTTTTTAAATGGGGAAAATTGGTTAGATGCCATTGACACATAGCTCTCAAAATGACTAAATTATATCTATATGTCACATCTAGCCATCAATTATAGAGTTTAATATTCTATTCTATCCAATAATACGAAGGATATTTAAATTTCCTTGAATAATACCGATATCGTAATTAAAACAAAATACTCCTTGCACAGGCGTAGTTCATTTTAAGCATCAACTATAACTTAAAATTTAATATTCTAAACTATCTAATAATACTAGTATACGATAGTAAATATAACAGCTGAGTGATGATGAGTTCGTATTATAAACTACCATCTCCGTGCACAGGCGCAGTTCTCTGAAGCTACTATTGGTTGTCGATATTGACGTCGGGTGACGCCACATCATGACGTCGGAGTGGGTCCGGTGCTATTTATCCGCTCGTGTCAGAAGAAGAAGAAAAAAGGAGGCAGTAGTGACTTTTATATTTATTGCAGGAAGAAACCCCAAATAATCTTTAATTTTGACGGTTTGGGTCCTTATTCTAAGCTCCCTTCTGTTATTTATGGCTATCATATAAGTTCTAAAAATTCGAACTAAGTTGTGCCGTCTAATGGACTCAAAAATAACCATTCAACTGTATCTGTTTAGATAAGAAATTTCAAATGTGTTCAGGTTACTGTAGACTGTAGCCATGGTTCTTCATTGATAAAAGCTGAATGGATGGTACCTTCTATTCAAAACACACATGTTAAGTTTAAATATTTAAAAGGAAAAGCATAATTCTGCAACTCTTGCAAAAAGCAATACTTAGTGGAAGCAGTCTATCTTGATAAATTATATACTGTAAAGAAACCATTTGTGTCTGTAATGTATCTCAAATTATGTTCTAAAAAATATTTTGATTAACACCCTACTTATGCAAACTTATAAAAATACATTTGAATCAATATTACAGGAAATATTTGAATCGATATTTGCTTATAAATTCTGATACTTATGAAAAGAAACAATTGACAAAACATTCATGTTGCTAAAGCTCTTTTGACTTATTTAGATTAAGCTAAAAATAATTTGTGCCTGAAATGTATCACACAGCATTAGCAATAACAGTCATTTGAATTAACAAACTTAAATGAAGTGACTTTCACAGTTATATTGGCCATAAAAGATTCATATTAAATCAAATAACTTTTGCGCATGTGAAAACCATTGGTAATAAAATAAATACTTGTGCACACTCATGAAAGGCCTTCTTAAATGTCAAAAAACATTTGTATAAATATGAGTAATTTGAATAAACATACACTTATCTCAGAAGAAGAATGTGAAACATGCCAGGAAGTATCTGCAACAAAAGGTCATTTAAATGAGCATAAACATCTTCACACAGGAGGAAAATTAATTGAATCTAAAACATGTCGAAAATCGCATACAAGAGGAAAAGATTTAAATAAACGTAAGCTTCTTCACACTAGTAAGAATCCACTGGTATGTGAAGTATGTCAAAAAACATTTGCAAGTAAAAATAATTTAAAAAGACACTTACTTATGCATACTGGTGAAAAGCTTTTTATTTGTGAAATTTGTAGGAAAGCATTTGCATGTAGAGATCAGTTACATAAACACCTACTTCTACATACTGGTGAAAGGCCATTCCTTTGTGAAGTCTGCAACAAAACATTTACACAGAAAAGCCATTTAAATACCCATCTACTTGGACATACTGGTGAAAAGCCTTTTGTTTGTGAAGTATGCCAAAAAACATTCACACGGAAATTTGATTTAAATTCACATCTTCATATGCATAAGGGTGAAAAGCCTTTTCTTTGTGAAATATGCCAGAAAACATTCACACGGAAAAGCACTTTAAATACACACCTACTTATGCATACTGGTGAAAAGTCTTTTGTTTGTGAAATATGTTCTAAAGCATTTGTATTTAAAAGGTATTTAAATAAACACCTACATATGCATACTGTTGAAAATCCTTTGTGAAGTATGCCAGAAATCATTTTCATCTAAACTCAATTTAAATTCATATCTACTTGTACATACTAATGAAAAGCCTGTGAAGTGTGCCAGAAAACATTCACACAGAAAAGAAGTTTGAATAAACATCTACTATACATATGGTAAAAAGTTATTTGCATGTGAATTATGTTAGAAACCATTTCTAACTGAGTTTCGTGGAAAAACCAGTAGAGTTGGCAGCTATGTATAAATGTATACAATTAGAATGAATCACCTGGCATTGGTCGGATCCTAAATAAGTGCCTGCTATGTAAAGAGATAACATTACTCTATTTCCATGTTAACTGTTTTGAACAAAATCCATTGTACAACTGTATATTGTGTTATGTGGGAATATGTCCTAAAACATGCTAAAGTTACTTAAACAAACACTGTTTTTAATAATAAATAAAAATACTTGAAATTGTAAAAAGGAAATGTTCCTTTGGTGAGAGAAATAAAAATAAAGAATTAAAGCTATCTCAGTGAGTTCTTATCTGAGCCAATTTTGAGTGTGATATATAGGTCATTCTAAATTTATTCGAAGATTTCATGTCTTAAAAACTGAATATTATTTTCTTCTCAGCTTTCAGCTGTTATTGCACTGTGATACCAGCACTTCTTAAAATATCTTATTCGCTCATGAAAAAATGTATTAAATTTGTTCAAGACTTGATTGTAGTATGAGCAAAATAATATATTATTTTGCATCACTGCCTTTTCTGACTGTCCGAGATACAACTTCTTTGGGAATATATTGTTTATTTAGTACTGTAACATTAGTTTCTTATTTGTAAGCATCTATATATGCAGAGGCATCGGAAATCATTTTGCACTGTGGGAGCAAGATTGCTAATATATATTGGGTTGCAAGATTGCTAATATATATTAGGTTGCAAGATTGCTAATATATATATATATTGTATATATAGAATGTTTCTTTAATATGAAGCATACAAAAGGAATTGGATAGTGAGTAGATATAAATAGTTAGATATACTAAACTAATAAGAGTAATATCAGCCCAAATTTATATTACTAAAACAGTAATATTTTCATATTAAGAATACGTAAATGAAGTTCGAAATTTCCATTAAAACTTGTTCCTTTATTCAAAATATGCAATTTCCCCCCTCGAAAACTACTATATCCCCTTAGGCATAGTAAAAAATTGAGATTTAATTAATGTTAAGAGGGGACAATCATAATTTGCATATAAGCACCGAAAAAGACTCTGAGAAGAGAAAGGAAATTATAGGTTCCACTTCAAATACAGAAAGAAAGATAATCATCTCAGTAGTTCAATGAATAGCATCTTCAGACCAATCGTACGTAGGTGGCTCTATATCCTGTTAGTTACAAGTTGTTTCTAAATTCATACTTTGATCATAAAAATTAAGGAATTAAATCCACACTAAATTTTACAACATTTCTGGAAGTTTTGCTTTGTTTAAAAAATCTGCACATTACATAGTGTTCGAAAACCCAGACCACTCGGCTGACTCTAGGGCTTGCAGCAACAATTTAAGTTGTCGGACATTATAGTGTGTATGTATTTAAAATAAAAATTTACTGTTAGCGAGTAATTAATAATAAAATAAAAAATTATTAAATCAATAAATTTACTTGTTTCTGAACTTGGATACTTCTATAATAAACTCAAACAAAACCGCAGTGTCAATGGATTTCACGCTACTATAGTCTCCTTTAAGAATGGTGATTACAGATTTTTTAGCAGAATTTGGCATAATAGAATTTAATAAAAGACTGTATCCTGTTTGATTTCAGTAACCAAATTCATGATTGTTAGTTGGTGACTTGAAACGCCATATTTTATCCACAAATACTCTCATTTGTCCACCCAGAAAATCAAGGAGCCCAAGGTAACTGCGGTATTTTCTTATCTATAACCTGTTATCTATACTGCCTTCGCCAGTAGGAACAAATAATATTAGTAGGGGGTGCACAGTTGTCCCCTTCATTTGAGCCTTTGTGGAAGAAATATGTGAAAGAAATAACATACCTAATAAAGCATTCCTGGACTTCAACCACGTCTCCTACAAAGAAAGAAAGGTTCCGGCTTCGAGTCGTTACCTTTTACCCCTATGAAACAGTTTAAAGCCATTATTAGAGTAGAGAAACTAGTATATTGATCACATAACACCCCTATCACAGTACAGACAGACCTTCTTAAGATTTCCAAGCATATATGTTGTCTGGAATTTCTTTCAGGGAAGCTCTTCAGAGTTTAATAAAAATAAATCCGCTAGAGCCCAGAATTGTGAGTAATCAATCATTATGATTATTGACATCTTTATGACAGGCAGAAGAACAGAAAATATGTTTTCAATCTGCATTTGTTTTTCCAACTGTATTTTGTAAACATATGTTTAAGTGGATCCACGTAAAAGTTCAAAAACGTCTGCAAATAAAAATTTCCGTGCCTGTAGATACCAGCATCTCTTCATGGGCTAAACACACAGGATTCAAAGTCAAAGGGGGTAGGGTACGTAAGTAATTGCTTCAGAAAACAGGTGGGAATTATTTTTAAGCTGGATTGTTCATTCACGCCATTTTTCTACCGACTGGACCACCACCTAGCTTGAGAGAAAAACAGCCCACTTTATCCTTCTACTTTAAGATCAAGTTTAATTGACTGAACAAATCACAGATTTTCCTTCTGTTATAATACAACAGTTATTTTGAATCTGCTTAATTTATTGTTTATGATACGTAGGTTAACAACATATACATAGTGATTTTATTTTTTATAGATTTTTCCATTTCAGATGTAAAATAAAATATAAATATCTCGAGAATGGCGTAAATTAACATCTTATGAATCATGGTATTCACTTTTAAATGAAACATACATATAAAATATTTATTTTCATAACAGCTATTATTTTGCTTTTTTTTAATTTCGAAAAAATAAATATTCTCAAAATTAAAGCTTTTCCTTTGTTAGGTCATTCCGAAAATCAATAGGCTTCTGACGTTTGATGATTGAAATAATCGTACCAAATTGTATTTGATATTTGAAAGATATTGTGCCTGCATATAGACATCATTGAAAAAATGGTTGATTCGTATTCAGAGATGCTCAAAACATGCAGATTGAACAGAATTTTAGAATTGGATTTTTTACCGCATCACAATACTTCTTCTATGTAATGAAAGTAAAAATAAAGGGATGAGTGAATAACATTCTAAAAATATTTTGTCCTGTGCATATTTTGTCCTTCTGTATCACATATTGTATGTAATACGTAAAACTATTTAATAAAAAATGTAAATACAACTACCGAAAATTGACATTAAAGAAAAAAAGTTGAACCATACTGCTATAGAGACCCATGCTCCGATAGCCCGACTTTATTAATCATCCATTCTCTTCAGTCCAGTTTCTGGCATGAACACAAAAAATTGATAAAAAGTAACAGCTTATTTCAAAGGTAAAAAGAGATTTTTCGTCAGGATAGACAGATATCAACAGCACCAGCAAAGAATATAAAAATAGAAAGAAATATAAGAATGTATATATTTAATCGCTGACCAGGCGCGTTCTTGCCTTTTCTGGTGCTACTGCTCTGTCTTTCTATTCTGTAGAAGGATGCAACTTTTTGCATCCAAAACCTATTGGTGCCTTTTAATTATCTTTTTGCTGTTATTAATGAACGAACAAAGTATTTTTATTAAAGATTTATTTTACCATTATAAAGGCTTTAGACGGTTTGGTACTCAATGTTTGGAATGTTACAGTAAACAAGGGCAGGTGTGAGTCTCCCCCTTCCCCCTCACATCCAACATCCCATATTTGTATATAATTAAATCAAAATAAATAAATATGGTAAATTTTATGATATTTCAGTGATAATGCTTTATAAAGAATTTATTTTACATGACATACGCAAAAACTCAAACCCATGCAACAAATACTGCTTAAAAATTGCATTTTTAAAGAAATTAGCTCCAGTTTAGAGAATGGTGTTTTTACCTAACATTATTTGCTTATTCTTGCCCGATGTCTAAAGCTTCAGATATTTATGCGCAGAATCCTTTTACAATTTTTCATGTTACTATAGAAAGGGAAAGGCTTAAGAGCATTATTGATTTTTTTTTTTGTAGGATACCGCTTTCACCAAATAAACTGGAAGTAAAGTTTTAATCCATGTAAAATTCCGAAAATTTCCAAGCTAACATTTGTTTATTCTATATCATATAAATATTTAGCACATGCATTTTGAACATTATCTACAAATAAATTGAATCTTTCTATCAATATTGTTCTTGCACCCACTGAAACGGAGTAGTATAATTTTCCTCAATAAAAGATATTTATACAGAATTTTGTAGAGGGTGTAATCTTTGCCACTGGTGCATCGCACCTATAGCAGATTTATTTGGTAATTTTAAGTCCTTTTAGCACCAATACTCTAGAATTTATTAAAATTATTAAGCAAGATTATCCTAGATATGATAATGCACCCACAGTGAGCATAGGCGCCGACTCCCGGGGGGGCACAGGGGCACGAGCCCCCCTCTGAAGTTTTCCAGAGAGGACTTTGCCCTCTCTGGGAAATTTCAAGATTTTTTTTGACTTCATATTTTACTAAATACCAGGAAATAAAATTTTTTTAAACATAAAAATAATTGAAAGATAATCCTATCAACGTAAATGTCACATTTCATTTCAGTCTTGTTCACATCTTCCTTATCATAGAGCCGTAAACCATCTCGCTCACAAACCAAGCTCCGCTTTACTCCCAGGAAGCATGTTTTCGCTAATGATAAAAACACATGGTTACCAGAACTTTTTCGACTGACCACCTAATTTAAAAAGAAATAGAATATTTACAGTTATGGGATTGGCATTTCTAAAAAATAGCTGTCTCCCTCCAGTAATAACTATAAATAATAACCACGAAGTACAGATGATCTTATTTGATGAAGACTTATTTGATCTACGTAAAGTGATCTTATCTATAATTACTCCTTGATTCTATATATCAGTGCAGTGCCGTCTTTACAAGTGGCATCCTTTCCGTTTGAAGCTACAATACCTGCGGGTATCTATATTCCTGGTGATCGCCAGGACATTTATTTAGCAGCCAACAGCCCCAAGTCATTTGAGACCAACCAGATAGCTAGAATTATAAATTATGAGAAAATGGAAAATATCGGATTCGTAGGAACCTTGTGGAAAAATGGTTGCATTTTGTTGGAGGACTTGGCATAGGTTCAACTGGTGTGGTTGGTCTCAGATGAGTGATGTTTGTGATTGTGGTGTTGAAAACAGTGTGATGCTGAAGGCAGTGTGATGTTTGTGGTGTTGAAGGCAGTGTGGTGTTGATGGCAGTGTGATGTTTTGGTTCTTTTAATAATGATTTCATTTTGGTTTCTGATGAAAAAAAGGACGCAATATATCTGCACTATTTGTAAAGGTAATATTTCAATTTGTAATTAAATATAAACATACTTATTTCTCATGGATAAGTTTAAATTAAAACAGCAAAAATTTCTTTTTGCGTGAGAAATCCCCAAACTGCTGAAAGACCTGCATATTATATTAAAGAGGCAGATTTTGATTTAAGTGCAACACTGGTAAGTATACACCGGGTGATTCAAAAGTTCGGAGCAAAAGTAAAAGGCTATAAAAAAATATCTATGGGTCAGAGAGACATGCGGTTTGCAGATTAATATTCATTGTGGTGGGGGATTTTATGTGGCATGAAAAAAAAAATTAGTTCAAACCCTCGACACTCGGGGGGGGGGGGGGGGGGGGGGCTGCGGCAGATAAAGCCATGGAGGTGATTGCACACATGACTGGCCTGCGAGATCCCCAGATCTCACACCCTGTGATTTCTCGTGGGGATACCTGAGATTTGGGGGTCTCGCAAGCCAGTCATGTGTGCAGTCACCTCCATGGCTTTATCTGCCCCCCCCCCCCCGAGTGTCGAGAGTTTGAACTACTTTTTTTTCATGCCACAAAAAATCCCCCACCACGGTAAATATTAATCTGCAAACCGCATCTCTCTTCAACCCATAGATATTTTTATAGTGTTTTATTTTTGCTCCGAACTTTTGAATCCCCCGGTATATGTTTTAATGGCTCTGCGCATTGTATTCTATGAAATTGTACTGATAGGTGTGTTTTTTAATTAAATAATATAATTATATTTGATATTTCATTTAAAGGGATTGGTGAAACATGACAATGCTACAATTTTAACAAAAATAGGATTTTTTCAGAAATTGCTATATACAGTTAAGTGTTATTTGATGGAAAAATCCCAATTTGGCAAAAGTGTCGCTAGTCATGTTGGTGCTCTAAGCCTTCCATTTACCTGTTTATGTTTTCTTAATGAAACTTGTTTTTACATATTTTGCTCACATGATGAGATGGTCATCCAAATTTATATGTTTGTATGTGACGAAATCTTAAGGTTTCGTTACATTTCGATTTTATTGTTTTGCAACTTTATCATATTTTATCCTCAGTGGGTGTGGGGCAGGTCTGGATACTAACTCTGAGATTGGCCTAGGAAAAACTGGGCATGATCGCCCTTTTAGGCCCATCATAAGCATTAAGGAAAATATTAAATGCAATGGCCCCGATCCATCGGGAAATCTCTATAGAGATCCCACCAATCATATCCGAGTCTGGTGTGGGTAATCAACAATATGCTGAAGAGTATAATGTGACGGGTTTTTGCTAGGGGGACTACAAGCGTTAGCTCTATCGGTGGAAACTCTACAAGGCACTAGTAGCCCCCCCCCCTTCACTTTCAACCCCTAATTGTTCCTCGAAGGGAGAAAATGCATTGCATAAACGATGTCATCTGGTACGTCAAAAAGGGAGCGAGTTCAGGAGTCCAAGTTTTATAAGTGGTAAACTAGAGTGGGGCATGCCTAAAAAGTTTAAAAATATTTATCGTACAACAAATAAAATTGTTGATTTCGTTCTTTCGACCCAGCCCGTCAGCCTTACTTGAAGCTGTAAGATGTTTAGACCGACTGGACAGTGCCATCTAATTTAGACTGGTGCCCAGTGGGGCGACATCCACATGGATCGACCCTCTTTCCCTTGCTAACAACCGCTCGGAAGGACTTTCAAACCTACAAATTTAACGTGCTTGTATACGGTCACAGTTTAGACAAAGTCTGAAATCGAACTTGGGTCCTCCGAGTACAATCCCCGTGACGTAATCACTCTGTTATCCCACTCTGAAACTGCTGCTTGTAAGGCAATAACTTACAAAACTTCCTTGAGGAAGGCATATCTATGTCAGTTAGGTGACTACAGTTGCTTTAATGGCATTATTAGCGCCCTTTTTCAGACCAAAATTATTAAATAACTCTATTTTTCTATCTGACCACTACCTGCATGGAACATTTTAGGCTTTTCATGGGCTAAACACACAGGATTCAAAGTCAAAGAGGGGTGGGGGTACGTAAGTAATTGCTTCAGCCTATATAATTCCCACCTGTTTTCTGAACTATGAAGTTGGATTATTCATTTACACCATTTTCACTTAAATATTTTTTCGGAAAAATCTCATTCCAATAGGATTTAAAGATTATTAATTAGCAACAAAACACATTGAACTTTCTTCAGATTTCTGTGGGTGCAAGTTGCACCCATGAGTTCCAGCGTCACTGTCTGAAATGGGAGTATCATGGAATCCTGTTACATGAAGTCTGAAACACCTTTCTGCTTGGAACAGAAACCTGTCAAAAGGTTTATAAAAAGACTAATGTATCTCTCAGGACACAGACAGAAATGTACTTTGTAGAGTAAAAATAAAGACACTTTTTTTGAAATTTCTTTTATTTCTTTCATACATATATATCCACAAACAAGTAGCACACTCCACAGAAACATTATATGTTAGAGGGTTCTTAACCTGTCTTCAGTTATAACTTTTAAAAAATGTAACAGATTCGAGATATATTTCAAATTATAAGCCTTAATTTAACAACTTTTAAACATTTACTACTTCACATCCATGGCATACATCCATTAGAATTGTGTTAAATAATAAGATTATAACACTTGTCCCATTACACTATAAGAACTCTAGGTTTGGTTGTGACCCCTCATAATACCTGTTAATTAAATGAAAATTTGACCAACTCATGCAGCTTCAGATATTGGTGGAATGATGTGGAATGTTACTCAAAATTAGAACTATGATAACTAAATACGGAAAAGGTGCATCGGTTTATTATTTTTACAATCCTCATGGTTTTAGCTAACTATTGTATATTGTTAAACGAGATAAACTTAATTATAAAAATGAGCACTTTGATGTATTAATTATAAAAAGTGCAATAGATGTTCATGTATTCCTTTTGTCTCGGCAAATGTGGACAGCTATGGTGTGTTTCAATGTTTGGAACACTAATTTTAAATAAAAATGTGAGCTTGTTATGATATAATAAGCTACCTTGTGCACAAATCAATTCTATGCATACAATTTTATGCATAAAAACTCATACAAGTATAAATTATGAAGAGATATAATGCACTTGATTAAATGATTCTGCAATTATAGATGATTTAATGTGCGCTCACTTGCCAATTTAATAAAAACTGTGCTTATCGGATTTTTGGATTAGAATCGGCAAGTCATCTTAAAATTGCACCAGTTGATAAATAATATGAAACATAAAAACTGTCCATTAGAAGCTATGCAAATGGTATTCTTGAACATGAATTCTGCTGATAAAGTTATGCTATAGTGGCAGAGCTACTATGTTAAGTGAGCATATATCACGGCTTCTTTAATAGAAGAGAGGTATTAAATATGCTTTGAATTCTTAAAAATACCCTTAAGAAGACAGACATCAACAGCTGATTTTATGATTAAAGACTTTTATAAAAGTGAGCACACATTAAATGGTTTTGAATTGTAGAATCATCTGATCAAATACATTATATCGCCTCAAAATTTATACTTTTATGGCTTTTAAGACATAGAATTCATTTATACACAGACAGCTAGTTCACATTCATGTTTAAAACCAACGTTTCAAATATTGAAACACATCAGAGTTGTCCACATTCATCATTTTTTTAGACAAAAAGAATATATGAACATCTATTACAAACTGAATATATTTTGAAAAAAAGTGCCTAGTTTTATAAGTAAGTGCATCTCTTTTGACAATATGCAACAGTTAATTGAAACCATGAGAATTGAAAAAATAATAAACTGACACATCTCTTCCATATCTAGTCCTATCCATGTTCCAATTTTGAGCAAAACACACTAATCCACTAATTCCTGGATCTACCTAAATTGGTCAAGTTTTCATTGAATTAACCTGCATTATGAAGGGTCTCAACCAAATCCGAGTCATGCTTTTTTATTTTCTTTTAATAGAATGGGACAAATGTATAATATTATTTTTTAACACAATTCTAATGTATGTCATAGATGTGAATTACTAAGTGCTTAAATGCCATGTAATTAAGGCTTAGAATTTGAAATATCTCTTGAATCTTTCATCTGTTATAATTTTAACAGATGAAAGTAACAGATGTAACTAAGTCATCCCGAAGATACTCCCAAATTTCCTTTCTTAAATGAGCATTTGTTTTACTGGTTTCAGTACGCAAGACTCTGAAAGAGAGGTATTGGAACAAGAAGAAAAATAGGTCTTTAGTCCTAAAGATTAAGAGATTTGATCCTCAAACTCCAATTAGATCTAAACCAAAGTCATAAATAAAATAAAGAAGTCATAAATAATTTAGAAAAAACGACTATAAAAATTGATCCTGAAAGACTATAAAAAGTTGATCTGAAGAACAATTGATATTGTAGAAAAATCATATTTCCCACCTTCCCTATCATCTTACAAATACAAAAACTCATTTTTAAAGAAAATGAATAAATTTTTCTTTTCCATTTTCTGTTGAAAATTAAGTTAAATGGCTAAAACCAATAAATGCATAAGAAATTTCAAAATTAAAATGTGCAAAGTTTTCCATATTTAATTGCATATGTTAAAGCTAAAAAGCAATGTCAGTGACAGGGAACGGGTTACAAAGGAGATGTGAAATAAAATTGAATATTCAATAAAACACAGCAAACTGGAATTTCCTGCAGATTGTGAAGAATTTTATGCTAATGATCAGGATTAAAAATCGGTACACTATGGTGCAATTTATGCTGAATGCTAAATTTTTGTAACAGTATGTATTGGCTGCTAAGTAAAAATAGCATATTTTGCTAAGAATTTTTCGCAGCCTTATATCAAAACTTTTAAGAGATTTTAATTCATTTTATACAATGATCGCAACTGAAATTTGGTACAATATAGCACAATTTATGCATTAGCTGCTAAGTAAAAAAGGTGCAACTTTGCATTTTACAGATTTTTTGTACAACAAATCGGATTTTTTTTTTTTTTTTTTTGACTGCAATTCTGTGCCATGCCTTTTCAGTGTTTAGTAAAACATAGAATACTACTTTATGGTGGTTTCAGATGAAGCCATTGAAGAAATTTTTGTAAAAAATAAAACCACTAGGGAAATATTTTGAAAAAAAAAAAAAAAAAAATAGAATGTGGATTCATGTAGCATTTTCATCTCCAAAACGTTATAGCACTCCAAAATCTGACAGGGCACAGCAAAATTGAGCAGAACATTGCGTCCTTGTAAAAATGCATAGGAAACACTATTTACTCATTCATAGAAATTGTTACCTTAAGAATTTTTTCGTTACATGCACATTCACTTTGACTTGTCGTTAGCTAAAATATGATCCTTTAAGACTCTGATTATGTAGGTTATCATTCTTTTCATCAATTTTTGTGTTTTTTAGGATCTTGACTCTGATTAAAATATTTAAACAAGGCTACAGACTTATGCATACTTACTTTTGTTCAGAAACACCAAGGTTCATTCTAAGATTTCAAAAGGGCAGTGTGCTACCTTCCGAAAAAAGGCACATATGTAATGAAGAGGGTACATATGGTGAAAAGCCTTATGTTTGTGAAATATGTCAAAAAACATTTAAACATAAAAGTAACTTAAATAGACATCTACTTAGGGTTCATTCTAGGATTTCAAAAGGGCAGATAATTTGTTACGTAATGTGTCCTTCTGAAAAAGGGCACCCTATATAATGAAAAGGGCACATATGGTGAAAAGACTTTTGTTTGTGAAATATGTCAAAAAGTATTTGAACATAAAAGTAATTTAAATAGGTATCTACTCAGGGTTAATTCTAGGATTTCAAAACGGCACTGTGATACCTTCCATAAAAGGGCATACTATAATCGAAAAAGGGCTCATTGCACAATGAAAAAGGCACATATTTTTAAAAGGGCTCAATTATAAATTTTAACTAAAGGATGCATTGCATAATGTGGCTCACATGTTGAATGTAAAAGAGGTAATAATTTATCTATTTTATATAAAAACTTGTGCAAGGCACCATTATGTCTGTTAGCAAGGAAAACTCTCCTTAGTGGATCTACTTTTGTAAGATCTATTATTTGGCTGTTGAGACAGAGGTTGGGGGGGATTTTTAAAAATTAGAGAAAATTTAAGAGATTGGCAAAATACAAAACTAATTTTTTCTGATAATACAGACAAATTCCCAGAAAATTCAAAATTTATTTTAGGTGTATTTTTTAAATCTAAGTTTTCTGTAAGTCATTGTTAGTATCCCCATCTTTGGCGCCCTTGACATTGAGGGCGCCTCTGATGAAGTGCCCATTGACACCATTCTTCATGCTCTCAACAGAAAAGGTGTTAATATGATTATCTCTCACTGAATCAAGAATCTGTTATCCACCAGGTACATCTATGCCTCTTTACTTGGTGATAACATGATGGTTCATGCTCTTGCAGGTTATCCACAGGGTGTGTTCTTTCACCTATTTTATGGTGTTTAGTTGTAGACTCTCTTTTGGAGAACATAACTAGTTCTGGCTTATCCTGCATGGATATGCTGCTGATGTAGTCATCATTGTTTAGAGGCAAATTTGATAATACTGTCTCTGACATTATGTCCGGTGCCCCCAGGAGTGTTGAGCCATGGTGCAAAAATGCGGGTCTTTCTGTTAATCTGCAAAGACAGTCATGGTTGCATTTACCAGAAAACGTATTCTCAATCTTGGAGACATTTGTTTCTTTGGTCAGAAGCTTATCTGTTCTAAACAAGTAAAAGTCTTACGAATTTATTTTGATATGGGCTGGACAGACATTTATTACTGGACATTTATTACTGGAAGAGACACTTTGATTACTGTGTGATTAAAGCCAGAAGAATTTTCTGGTCATGCAGAAGTGCTATTGGAAAAACCTGGTGATTGAATCCCAGGGCTATCCAATGGATTTATTCCATGGTGATCTGTCCCATCATTATCTATGGCTCTATTATCTGGTGGTCTAGAGTCAGGTGTGAAACTGCAAAGTTAGATTTAATTAGGCTCCAAAGGATGGTTTGTATTGCAATTTCTGGGTGCATGAAACTACTCCCACTGCAACTCTTGAACTTTTGCTCGGACTGCATCCTCTCTACATGCATATTGAGGCTGAGGCTCTCATAAGCCTCAAAAGACTCACATATTTGGGTCACTGGAAAGATTACTCAAAATATTTGTCTTGGAGTAATCTTAATAGTAATGTTAAGAATCATCCATATTTCTATATGCCCTCTGATGGCATTCTTGTCAGGTATGCCTTTGACAAGCCTTATGGGATTCAGGTCCGTTCACAGGATGAGTAGAGGAAGACTCCTCCCTACAATAAGAAGTGCATTGTATGGTACACTGATGGCTCCAAGCTAGGTATTAGCACTGGTACTGGAGTATGCTGTCCAGATGATGGTACAAAACTGTTTTACCCACTTGGCAGCTATGCTACTGTCTTTCAGGCTGAGGTCTTTGCTATTCTAATGTGTTGTAGAATTTGCTCTGACAGAAATTACAGGAGTAATCACATCTATATCTGCTCTGATAGCCAGACTGATCTTATGGCTCTAGGGAAGTCTACTATGACCTCTTCCCTTGTTAGGGAGAGCTATACTGCACTTTGTAATATCGCCAGCAACAATCAAATCACACTTTGCTGGGTGCCTGGACATTCAGGCAATGAATTGGCTGATGAGCTGGCTAGAAGAGGTTCGAGCACATCCTTTGTTGGTCCAGAGCCAGCTTTGGGTGTCTTTAATGAACTGATCAGAAGAACTGTTTATGACATCTTTAGGAAGCTGCAGTGCAAGAACTGGCGCGACATCAAGGGCCAAAGGCAGGTGAAAGAACTGAACTGTAAGTACCCTAGTGTACAACATAAGGAGCTATTCAAGCTCAATAGAACTGGCATTAGAAGGACTGTTGGGCTCCTTACTGGGCACTGCACCCTTAAAAGACACCTAAGCATTATGGGTGTCACTAAGGACTCGATCTGTAGAGGCTGTAAGTACAGCGATGAAACTACCACATACATACTCTGTGAGTGTGAAGCGTTTTCTGCCCATAGGTTCGAGCATTTGGGTCGACATGTGATTGAGTCCTGGGAGTTGCAGGATATTCCTGTCAACTGCCTGCTGATCTTTGTCTCGGCTACTGGTCTTTTCTCTTAGGGACTGTTTCATCTTAAGGGGACAGTACATTAGACCTCTGGTCGCTGTGCTACACTCTCTTTGAGCCACCCACCTCTAAGTCATAAGTCATCCCCATCTTTTCCATTTCTTATACATTTTCAAAACTTAGATTTTTCATTTATCCAGTTTCTCAATATTTTAAACAATTATTATTACTCATTTTTTTTTTTACCATGTTTTAAATCTTACCAATGTTTTTTCTTATAGGTCTTTTTAGGTGTTTGACAATTGTTTTCAAGGCCATCATAAAAAAATTCATTTTCCATAAAGCACTCAAATATTTTTTGAGGCAATTTTAAAGTCATTCCCCCCCTCCATATAACACTTTAATTATTCAAGATTATTTTAGCTTTAATTTTTTTCAAAGATTACAGATTATTTCTGAATATGCCTGTTTCTAAGTTTTTCTTTTTGATTTTTTTTTTTTACTTTTCCAAGCTGAAGCATTTACTATTATTTATTCCTTTTTTTTTTTAAGAAGGACGGCCACTAAATTTTCTTTAATGAGGTTTTACAAATGAGTTTTGGTGATTTTTAATTAATTTATATTCGTGTTTCTACCTTTGATCACTTACTCTGAAACTTTTAAATCATCACAATCTCATAGGGACTGTTATATTATCGGATGTGATGAATTTAGATCAGATGTGATGAATTTATTTTCCTGTAATATTATCGGATGTGATGAATTTAGAAACCCATTTTATTGTAAAATTTCCACAATATGTTTCTTTCATAACAATTAAATTCTTTATATTTTCGAAGGAATTTGATATTTCTTAATATTTCGAAGTTTTCTGAATGTAAAAAATATCACTTTGTACCGTAAACACATATGCCATTTTATTAATTTATTCAAATTTTACCGATTAACAGAATGGGAGGGCATGAACCAACTTTGTTTGTGGATAAGTTTAAAGTCGAATGGATTTAACTTTGAATTGCTGAAATTTCTCTGAGCGAGAAACTGTCAGTGCATCAAAACTTTAAAAAATGCGTAATTCTTGCGATCTATAACTTTAAATTAATAGAAAGTATGGTTAGGCAGAATAGAAGCCTTTAAACACGTTATTTTTGTCACCCTCCTTCATATTTACCACATAGTCGTTTATGGACTGTACATATGTAGGTTAAAGTAGAACAACAATACATCGTCACAATATTGACAATTCAGCTCAGAAAAGTCTCCCCACCATTTCCAAGGTTGATGTCCTTTATTAGCATTCAGCTCTGTCAGCTGCAGCGTATACCGGAAACTATTGCATAAAGATTATTTTTTTTTTAAATTATTGTGGTGCAAAATATGTTATAATAAATATTTAGCCAATAAATAAATTCACAAGCTGAAGATAGCGGGTATGAGTCTTGCACACCATTTTAATTTTAATGCACAATTTTAATTCCGTTTACACATTTGCTTTCGGAATCCCTTTAAAATTTGAGGCAATTGTAAACATGATGAAAGCCCCATTAGTACAGTGTGTAAAGTTCGGTAGAACACTGGTGGGGTCAAAGGATAGAATCATCACCTCCAATAGAATGTGCTGCACCAGGGCATGTATTAAAACAGATCGGCGATCATGTGGATAAAGAACACATGAATGTGGATTCCACTTATTCTCAGCTATAAGTGCAATAAATTAAGAGCCATAGCAGTATAGTAGTAATTGTTGACAGATTTTTCTCGCTCCATAGGAAGGATTGTTTAGAAAAAAAATCATTCTAGGCTGTAGCAGAGTTTGGCGTAAATATCCTAAATATCTATGGAGTTAAAAAGATATAAAATATAAAATGGATATATTAGACGAAATATCTATGGTTAAGATATCTACAGAGTTTGGCCAGTCAGGATTCTTTAATTGCTAGTTTTTCAAATTTAATCGCAGGCATGAGAATTTTAAGAGCTGGGCTGGGGAGAAATGAATGTTTACCCCATGCGTAAGGAACAAGGAAAACCTTTATGGTGTGTATCGCCTATCTTGAGTGGTCAAGTTCAGAGGGATGCGATTTCACCCTGCAGGACGGAAGATGCTGATAAAGGGTGAAGGATACAACTAATTGGTTCCAGTTATATTGCTACACACCCCCACTCATTTGGTTGTAAATACTGCTGTAATTTTTGCATGGTTTTAATAATTAATGAATGAGAAAAAACACCATACATTTTTCGATGTTTTGAAAATTTGAGAGGTGTCTTAAAATACCTAGGATGAATCCTGGAAATACAACAAGTACAATTCACAGCTGAGGTTTGCAACGCTAATGCCTTGTATAACATATTACATTGACCATGCATGCTAGCTGAGTTTATACTTATACTGGGAGGGATCAACAAACAGGCGACAAAATTTTCTCCAGGGAGTTTATAAAAGGGGGAGAGAGTTTGTAACAATTTTACAATAATGACCACTTGCTAGTCTTTTTTTTGCTCATGAAATTGCACTCTTAAGGATATTCAAGAGGATGGAAACTTCAGAAAATTAGTCATCGCTGAATTTTAACTCAGCTGAGACAGGAGAATAGGCTATTTTCCAGAAGCCTGTTCTACAATGACTCCTTGGCTCATTATTGTCACATTGACTTTTTATCCTTTGCTTTTGTAATGACTCTGTCTTTTGCAATGACTCCCTAGTCCTTAGGGACTTGCCGAATTTTAATAGTTTCTGATTCAGTAATGGATACATTTCTGCAAAAGAATGAACATTGTATGAATAATATATTTTAATCTATGATTGGATTAGAAGGGATTATGTATATCTAGAAGAAATGTAGCACTAGATGAGAAGTATATGAATCATTTTTCACAATAGTCCAGCTGAGGGAGTGAACTAATAATAGCTTTCAAAATATGGCTATTAAGTGGAGATTGGTGTGGTTAATGTTTTTATTTAATAGTGTAATTAATTCATATCAACATTTCAGATAGACAAATATCAACCTGGCTTGCATTTGGCTGTTAATTCATATTTTGAAGCAAGGAAATCCCAAATTTGAAGCAGAAAATCCACATACTTGATGGAGTCAAAATATCATTCTGTTACTCCCAGACTGTCCTTATTATGAACAAGTTTATGATTATTTAAATTTCTTTTTCTTCCAAATCCTTTTTGACATATTTCACATACATGCGGTTTTCTACTTGTGTGCACAAACTTGTGTGCATTTAAATTACATTTTTGTGAAAATGCTTTTTGACATATTTCACATACAAAAGGTTGTTCACCAGTGTGAACAAGTAAGTGTGTGTTTAAACTGGTTTTATTTGTAAAAGCTTTTGGACATATGTCACAAACAAAAGGCTTTTCACCAGTGTGCAAAAGTAAGTGTATATTTAAATTACCTTTATGTGTATATGCTTTCTGACATATTTCACAAACAAAATACTTTTTACCAGTATGCAAAAGTTGATGCTTAGTTAAATTACCCTTATGAGAAAAACTTTTTTGGCAAGCATTACACACAAAATGTTTTTGATGAGTATGAACAAGTAGATGCTTATTTAAATCACATCTATGCGTAAATGCTTTCAGACATTTATCACATATGTATGGTTTCTCACTAGTGTGCACAAGTTTATGTCTATTTAAATTCTTTTTTCTTGTATATGTTTTTTGACATATTTCACATTTGAACAGTTTTTCTCCAGTGTGAACAAGTTCATGTTCTTTGAAATGACTTATTGTTGCAAATGCTTTCTGGCATAATTTACATACAAAAGGTTTTTCCCCACCATGCACAAGTAGGTGCTTATTTAAATCACTTTTATACGCAAACACTTTCTGACATATCTCGCATACAAATGGTTTCTCCCGAGTGTGCACAACTTTGTGTTTATTTAAATATTTTTTCTTTATATATGTTTTCTGACATATTTCACATTCAAACAGTTTTCCTCCTGTGCGAACAAGTTCATGTTTATTTAATTTACTTTTATTGCAAATGCTTTCTGACATATTTCACATACAAATTATTTCTTGCTTCTATTTATAAACAAATACTGATCTCAATAATTCTTTTCAGCAAAATATTTTGTGCATAAATAGCATGAATATTTTGTAAATTATTTTTTTTAATTTTATAAACATCAGAATATACAAGAAAATGTTGCTTCAAATATTTTATACACAACATTGTTCTTTTATTTTACACACAAAGGCTTTTTCATAAATTTGTATACACTTCACACTTAAAGCAATATACAAAATCCATACAATAAGATTGACCGTTACCGCTTCTTAAACATGAGGTTGTGATAAGTTCATAAGATGTCTCAAATACAACAACACGAAATAAAACTGCAGGAGCAAAATCTCGAGTACCAAGAGTTCCGTTAACAGAAAAAGGAAAGTAAATATTGATCCTATAAAAAACCTTATGTATTCATTTATAAAAATGGATCACAATGTATCATAGCTTTCTGTATTATATCAGGGATTCATACATTTCAGAAAATATCCCTAGTTCATGCATATATAAAAACAAAAACGAAATGAGTGAAAACTAATTTAATCCACGAGTCGTTCTTTTCATTTTTCAGTTGATTCATTTTGAGTTCTCGGTGATGTTTATGCGAACTTTGGGTTCGAGATTGTGACGGTTCGAGGCTGTACAGATTTCTAGCGACGATCCAATCAAATGAAATTCCTTTACAGCACTGCATTGAAGCTTGACTTATCCACTCGTTTCGTCTAGATATACGGGCAGTAAACCAGTTGCAGACGAATTTTCTGTCAAGAATAAGCGTAAATAACAATCGGAATGTCAAATTATCTGATCAAAAGGTTATCAACTTAAATAAGAGTTATTTTCAACTTATATAGTTGAATATTTTACATAATTATTGGAATGAAACTGAAATGTTTTGCACATTTTTACTTACTTTAGATTTTATTATTTATTTATTCGGAATAAAAATAAGCTGTAATCGCAATGTCAACAAGTATCGACAGCGTATTGCTCCGTAAATTATACTACATGAGTTATACATGAGTTATTTCCATATCATATAGTTAAACAATTTACGTATTTATTTGAATGGAGTTAAAATATTTTGCATATTTTTACTTATTACTTCAGATTATATTACTTATTTATTCGGAAATAAAATTAGTTTGGTGAAAATAATTTTCAATTTAAAACTGCCTTAAAATAATTTCCAAAATTTTAAACTTAGTTAAACAATTTTTATTTTTTCTTTATCTTGCCCATACATTAATTTGTTTATTTCTTTACAAATTGCTAAAACACATAGTATTTTTATTTTATAAAACATTCCTTGACTGCTGTTTAAAACTTACCGGTTCCTATTGTAACACATGACTTGAAATTTTAAATCCAAATATTAGCAGCTGGATACGAAATTAATTAAATGCTAGAAGTCCTGGTATGTTGTGCTGTCATATACAAATCCCTTCTCACAAACATAGTCAGAATTTCAGAGATGGAGGGAGCGACGATCAAATGGGTATAACAGTGTAAAAATTCGTTTTACCAATAGGGATCCTACTGATAATCATTGTAATTGATTAGTTGATGGGTGTATGCCCCCCTTTAAGGCAATTTCTATACATTAAATTTAAAAATGATGCGAATATAGTTCAATAAATTTATCGTCAAACTTTACAGACAAGCAGAAATGCATTCATATACATTTTTACTATAACTTATATACATAATGTATAAGGAAAGTATTGTGATGGGGTCGAAAATTCGAATTCGAGTTTTCGACGGGAGAGCACGTTACAAGCATACCTGATCACGAATCAAACATTTTTGAAGTGATGTCTGTGTGTGTGTGTGAAAGTATGTGTGTGAAAGTATGTGTATGTGTGTCAGTGAGTCTGTGGAGACGATAACTGACGAACGAATTTACCGATTCGAACGAAATTCGGTATAAAAATCACAATCCGTAAACACTGGAAGCCAATTGTTTTTATACGCAATCGAATGCTCCCCTAAATTTTCAATGCTTTATGCATGATTAATTTTTCTTGTCTTACTTTAACAGTGAGCAGAGATTAGTTTAAAATACTTGATAACGTCACTAAAAAAGATATAAAATTGCAAAACTAATATTTACAGATGAAGCTCTTCACGCTCTTTTGGATATACAATTGAAAAATACCCCCCCCCCCCTAAATTTTCGAGTGAAAATTTGAAAAAATCGTTAAAAAATCAAAACCGCTAATAAAATTACGCAAATAAATATTTCTTATGTAATTTTTCATTAGAAAACAACTGATATAAATTTTCGCTAACATGAGCCGTTCTCGAGATATTGCACATTTTTCAAAAAACTTATCAAAAAGTCATATAAAATAAAAGAAAAATATTTCCTATTGAGAAACATGTTCTCTTTTCATATGTAATACCATGCGATAAATTGGGTGACATCATTCTCGTGGATCTAGCTCGTTCCATTCATGAAAAAGATACTTTGAGTAATACTTTTGTATTTAAACGCCAATAGTCATTTATCTGCTGTAAGAATAACTTATTTCTTCGTCCATAACGCTGGGCGAGATTTTGGCCACAAATTTGATGAAAAGTCGTCATCTTGGCGACTTTTTTAAATGTTGCTAAGTTAACGAAAAACTCGCCAAATAGATAAAAATGAAGCTAAATCAATGAAAATGACGACTCATTGACGAAAATTCAATATCTTGGAAAGAATATATCTACTATAAAAATAATCTTTTTTTTTTTTTACTTTAAAAGTAGTAAATTCATTGCATTATATGAGGAAAGTTATGTGCTGCCCACATCAGATTTTTTTATATATGAGAAAGGTTTCATATTTAAAAATAAATATGCTAGATAACAATTTTTCAAATTTTTAAATTAAATAAATTATTATGGTATTGTGATGAATGAAAGGATTGGAAAAATGTTTATGAATGAAATGCTGCTTTTATGTAGAGGCGATTTAAATTTCGATGACGTCATTTGAATAAACTTCATTTGTTTTCGATGAAGTTTTCAAATATAATAAATTATTGTAGTGTTACGATAATTTTAAAAATATTACCGGGGAATGTATCGCATTTTAGAGATGTTTAAACCAGGCAATTTGTATATCAATGCCGTCATTTGAATGAAGTTCATTTTCTTCGATGAAGTTTTCAAATATAATAAATTAATGTAGTATTGTAATAATTTTAAAAATATTACCGAGGAATGTATCGCATTTTAGAGATGTTTGTATAAAATTGCATTGAAGTTGGAAAATATTTCATAATCAATGCTTTATGCATGATTGATCTATCTTGTCTTACTTTAACAGTGAGCAGAGATTAGTTTAAAATACTTGATAACGTCACTAAAAAAGATATAAAATTGCAAAACTAATATTTACAGATGAAGCTCTTCACGATCTTTTGGATATACAATTGAAAAATAAATTGTTTCCCAGAAACTTTAAAAGATGACCAATGTTTCAGTTTGGGGACATTTATCTTTATTTATTTAAAAATCTGATGTGGGCAGCACATGGCTTTCCTTATATAATGCAATGAATTTACTACTTTTACAGTTAAAAAAAATGTTATTCTTATAGTAGATACTTATATTCTTTCCAAGATATTGAATTTTCTTCAATTAGTCGTCATATTCATTGATTTAGCGTCATTTTTATCCTATTGGCGAGATTGTTGATAATTTGGCAGCAATTAAAAATGTCGCAAAGTTGGCGACATTCCGCCAAATTCGTCGCTAAAATCTCGCCAAGCGTTATGAACGGAGAGATAAGTTAATCATACAGCAGATAAATGACTATTGGCGTTCAAATACAAAAGTATTACTCAAAGTATATTTTTTCATGAATGAAACGAGCTAGATCGCCGAGAATGATTGATGTCACCCAATTTATCGCATGGTATTACATATGAAAAGTGATCATGTTTCTCAATAGGAAATATTTTGTTTTTATTTTATATAACTTTTTGATAATTTGTGAAAAATGTGCAATATCTCGAGAACTGTTCATGTTAGCGTTCTAAAATTTATGTCAGTCGTTTTCTAATAAAAATTACATAAGAAATGTCTATTTGCGTAATTTTATTAGCGGTTTTGATGTTTTGACGATTTTTTCAAAATTTCACTCGAAAATTTAGGGGGTTCTGAACATTCGATTGCGTATAAAAACAGTAGGCTTCCAGTGTTTGCGGATTGTGATTTTTGTACCAAATTTCGTTCGAATCGGTCCATTCGTTCGTCAGTTATCGTCTCCACAGACTCACTGACACACACACATACTTTCACACACACACACACACACACAGACATCACTTCAAAAATGTTTTATTCGTGATCAGGGATGCTTGAAACGTGCTCTCCCGTCGAAACCTCGAATTCGAATTTTCGACCCCGTCACAATACCTTCCTTATACATTATGTATATAAGGAAAGAAAAAAGCAGTTCTCACACATGAGACAGCCTTTTAAAAGTTACAAGTATTTGCAATGTTATAATAAATTGCAATATCACTAATGTAACGTTGTAATTAAATAATTTTTGCAATGCTACATATATTGAGAACATGAAATGAAAATATTACTGTCTTCTTTTACGTTCCCTACAATGCATGGTGATGTATAGGGAAAGTACTGGAATCATGTCGAAAATCGCAACTCGGGTTTTCGACGGATCTACACGTTTCGAGACCTCTAGAATACGAAAAAACTATTTTTAGCGTGACGTCTGTGTGTGTGGCTGTCTGTCTCTGTCTGTGCAATGTATGCATCCAAACTCAAAAACTAATGGACCGAATTTCATAAAATTTGGTAGGTAAGTCTCTTGGATGTGACCCTGGTGTTGACTAGTTTTTGGTACGATTCGTAAAAACAGAACCCGCCTTTTTTTGCGAAATGACCAGTAAAAATTTCATTTATCCGCTCTAGCTAAAATTCTAATTTACCAAATTTCACAAAATTTGGTAGATAAGTTACTTGTTGGATACTCTGGTTCTGATTAGAATTTGGTACGATTCGGAAAAGAAGAACCCGCCTTTTTTTACGAAATGGCCCGCAAAAATCGTCAAAATTTGAAAAAAAAAAGACATACGTATGCTGAAATGTATGAATTATATTCTTGTTTTATACGCATTTTGTGACAAGGAAAAGAATATAACACACTCCATTATACTTTAGGACTAACCGTTCTCAAGATATTTGAGATTTCTTGCATTTTTGTTACTCCGCTATCGGAAAAATATCCAATTACCAAATAAAAACAGAAATTGAATTAAAAATGCAAATTTAGTGTTATTTGGTGCAATTAAACTCAATCTAATGAATTATTAAAGAAATAAAGCAAATATGAATTTAAGTCTGCAGGGAAAGTCATGTGCTGCCCACATCAGATTTTTACTTTCCTTATATACATAATGTATAAGGAAAGTATTGTGACGGGGTCGAAAATTCGAATTCGAGTTTTCGACGGGAGAGCACGTTTCAAGCATCCCTGTTCACGAATCAAACATTTTTGAAATGATGTCTGTGTGTGTGTGTGTGTGTGTGTGTGTGTCAGTGAGTCTGTGGAGACGATAACTGACGAACGAATGGACCGATTCGAACGAAATTTGATACAAAAATCACAATCCGTAAATACTGGAAGCCTATTGTTTTTATACGCAATCGAATGTTCAGAATCCCCCTAAATTTTCGAGTGAAATTTTGAAAAAATCGTCAAAAAATCAAAACCGCAAATAAAGTTACGCAAATAGATATTTCTTATGTAATTTTTCATTAGAAAACGATTTACATAAATTTTAGAACGCTAACACGAACCGTTCTCGAGATATTGCGCATTTTTGAAAAAAATTATCAAAAAGTCATATAAAATAAAAAAAAAATATTTTCTATTGAGAAACGTGTTCACTTTTCATATGTAATACCATGCGATCAATTGGGTGACATCATTCTCGTGGATCTAGCTCGTTCCATTCATGAAAAAAGATACTTTGAGTAATACTTTTGTATTTGATCGCCAATAGTCATTTATCTGCTGTAAGAATAACTTATTTCTGCGTCCATAACGCTTGGCGAGATTTTGGCGACGATTTTGGCGGAATGTCGCCAACTTGGCGACTTTTTGAAATGTAGCCAAATTAACGAAAATCTCGACAAATGGATAAAAATGACGCTAAATCAATAAAAATGACGACTAATTGCCAAAAATTCAATATCTTGGAAAGAATATAGGTATCTACTACAAGAAAAACCTAGTTTTTTATTGTAAAAGTAGTAAATTCATTACATTATAATATAAGGAAAGTCATGTGTTGCCCACATCAGATTTTTTCTCTTTGGAAACTGAACTTTCATAAAATGGCATAAATTTTGAATTTTATTTAAATAGCACTTTAAATGCTTTAAGTCTGTACCATCAAATTGTATTTGGTTTAATATATTCGTGCATCCAACATATATATGACCAGAATATGATTGACTGGTATTTTCAGTTTGCTGTAAGGCCCAAAAGTTTTCGGTTAGGGTCTGCATGCAAGCTCGATCCCCCACTGCAAAGCATCAGTATTTTTACAGTTAAGTGCAGTGGCAGATCCAGAATAAGTTTTTGTGGGTAGGTGTATGTGTTTGTGGGGAGGGGGGAGGGGTGCAATTTTTTTTTCTCATACATAGGTACAATATAGAAAAAAAAAATCTGATGTGGGCAGCACTTGACTTTCCTTATATAATGCAATGCATTTACTCATTTTACTGTCAAATAATGTATAAGATTCACGGTACTGTGTTTTTAAAGTTAAATTGTACATTTGGTGATTTTTCGAATGACAACATGTAAAATTATCCCAAAATACCCAATAAACATATATTTTCGCAACTCTAAATAAACAATTATCAGTAATGATAGCGTCCTCAATAAGCGATATAGTTCATATTAAAATATTTTAATAATTAATACATCGATTAGACGTCATTTTTATTAATTTGGCGTCACTTTTGATGATATTTTCGTTAATCTGGGATGAAATATCGCCTAGTTGACGATACTTTATTATATTATTCCCCAAGTTCGCCATATGTATCACCAAGTGCATGCAAGACAAACGGATAGAAAAGCATTTCTTATATACTAGAAGGTATCCCAGTTATATGGCGGAAATCAGAATTTGCAAAACATTACTTCCCATTTAGCGTTATATTTTATCAATTTGGCGATATTTTTTCCCCTTTGGCAACATTTAAAATAGTTGCTAAATTGGCGACATTCCGCTAAATTTCTCGCTAAGCGTTACGGACGGACGGAGAAATGGGTTATTCTTATAATCTATTCTTATGTTATTTCCAAGATATTGAATTTTCCATCAATTCGTCGTCATTTCATAGATGCAGCGTCGGTTTCATCAATTTGGCAATTTTTTATCAATTGGGTGACATTTTCGTCAATTTGACAACATTTACAGCAAGTTGGAGATTTTCCGACAAATTCGTCATCAAAATTTTGTCAAACCTTACGGATGGAAAATAGGTTTTCCTTATAGCAGATTCTCATATTCTTTCCAGGATATTGAATTTTCGTCAATTAGTCGTCATTTTTATCAATTTGGCGAGATATTCGTCAATTTAACAATATTTAAAGAAGTTGCCAAGTTGGCGATATTCAGCCAGATTCGTCGCCAAACTCTCGCCAAAGGTTATGGACGGAGAAATAAGCTGTTCTTATAGCAGATAAATGATTACTGGCGTTCAAATGAAAAAGCATTACCCAAAGTATATTTTCTCATGAATGGAACGAGCTAGATCCACGAGAATGATGTCACCCAATTTATCGCATGATATTACATATGAAAAGTGAACATATTTCACGATAGTTAATAATTTATTTATTTTATGTGATTTTTTGATAAATTCCTTTGAAAAATATGCAGTAACTCGAAAATTGTTCGTACTAGCGTTTTAAAGTTTGTGTTCATCGTTTTCTAATGAAACATTACATAAGAAATGACTATTTGCGTAACTTCATTAAAAGTTTTTATTTTTTGAAGATTTTTTTTAAATTTCACTCGAAAATTTAGGGGAGTTCTGAACATTCGACTGCGTTTAAAATCAATAGGCTTTCAAGTATTCATGGATAATAATTCCTTTTATCAAATTTCGTTCGAATCACCCAATTTGTTCGTGAGATATCGTCTCCACATACATCCACTCTTTCACACACACATAGACATCACCTCAAAAACGTTTGTTTTGTGTTCAGGGATGCTTGAAACGTGCTCTCCCGTCGAAAATTCGAATTCGAATTTTCGACCCCGTCACAATACTTAACTTATACATTATACTATGCATATAAGGAAAGTAAAAATCATCATTTTATACAATGCAGACGACTTCCTACAATGCAATGCCTCCCTAGTCCTCCCCCCCTCCACTTGTAATTAAGTTCACTAGGGTACTTCTCAGACTTAGAATTCCGACTATGATTGCAATTACAGATGTTGAGTAGTTTAAGATTTCAGACTTATAGAGATATCAATAAAAGTGATGTTTTTATTTGTGAATATAAGACAATATGGGCTGAATATTAAGACCATGGGTGATTGTAAGGAAGGCATATATAGAAGCATTAACTGACAATCTTCAAAATCTAACATTTATTTAATTGAATATTGAATTAAGGATTTTTATAAGGCATCAAAACATTCTAAAATAGCTCACTTTATCCTATCAGAAATTTATTTTCTTCAATGCAGATCGCATGTAATTTGTTCACATACGCTTTACTTTATAATACATTATGAATTTTAGAAGTGGACTGCATATTGTTCAAAGATGTCCTAGTTCGATTTTGAACACTTTACATTTACAACATAGTTGAAAAGTGTTTATGACTTTGTTCATTCTGTCTGTCTTCTGTCTAACTGCCGTAAAAATGACTTTATCAAAATTAAATTTTAGTATGTTGTTAAGACAGTGTAAGAAACTCAGGAGTTTTCAGAGTTGGATGCTCGCCATTTTTCTCTGAAGATTCCTGAGGTCATTACCTCCTTGTGCCCAGACCTCCAACTTAGCGCTTGGGAAAAACAGAGCCATAAACTTCCCTCAGATTTCCACGAAATCTAGCCATTTTGCCATTCCACTTGTCATCAAAGAGCGGGGGAGAGATCTCGACGCTTCAAGAATGTGTGGTCCCGATACGACGGGGTCATGAGAAACAATCTCAAAGTTCATGTTGTTAGGTGGTCTCAGAATTTTAGCTTGAATATATACTCAATGCAAGGCACGCATCGAGAGAGACGCTTAACATCCGTACATGCAGCAAGTCGATGCACTGCGACTTGTCGTCTCAGGCCGATTTTACCCGGCTTTTGTAATCGTCAATATGTTCTGCTGAGTTTGAAATAAAACCTTATTTTAATTATCCAACTTCTGATTTGAAAACTTCTTGATTTTGGGAAACTTTTCCTATTTGCATTTTACCAATTTTATAATTATCACCTTGTCGGAATCCTGGATTCGATACTTACGTTATCCGAGAGCACAGTTACCTTTAAGCCGTCGGTGTTCCCGAAATGACACTGACAACCTGATCACAGGTATTTTATTGATAGTTCGACTGAGCCAATACAGCCGAACGCAGCGAATTCATCTCCGAGAGCGAGAGAACCCTACAGACAGTCTGTGAGACAAATGTAAATGTAAATGAATAATATTACCCGATTAGTTTTGGATTGAATCCGCGCTGAAAAAATGAAATACATCGAACCCTATGGGACCTAATTTTTCAAACATTTTTTTAAACGACGTTAAAATTCACAAATTGCTTTGAAAATTTTACGAAATATTCAAATTATCCCATAAAATATGTAAAAAAATCTGATGTGGGCTACACATGACTTTCCTTATATAATGCAATGGATTTACTACTTTTACAGCTAAAAAAAATGCTATTCTTATAGTAGATACTTGTATTCTTTCCAAGATATTGAATTTTCTTCAATTAGTCGTCATTTTCATTGATTTAGCGTCATTTTTATCCATTTGGCGCGATTTTAGTTAATTTGTCAACATTTAAAAATGTCGCCAAGTTGGCGACATATCGCTAAATTCGCCGCCAAAATCTCGCCAAGCGTTATGGATGGAAAAATAAGTTATTCTTACAGCAGATAAATGACTATTGGCATTCAAAAACAAAAGTATTACTCAAAGTATCTTTTCCCGTGAATGGAACGAGTTAGATCTATGAGAATGATGTCATTAAATTTACCGCATGATATTACATATGAAAAGTAAACATGTTTCTCAGCAGTTAATATTTTTTTATGAGATTTTTTAGATAAATTTATTTGAAAAATGTGAAATATCTCGAGAACGGTTCATGCTAGCATTCTAAAGTTTGTCAATCATTTTCTAAGGAAAAATTACATAAGACATGTCTATTTGCGTAACTTTATTAAAGGTTTTTATTTTTTGATGATTTTTTCAAAATTTCATTCGAAAATTTAGGGGGTTCTGGTTGCGTTTTAAAGCAATAGGCTTCCAGTATTCATGGATTGTGATTTTTGTACCAATGTTCATTCGAATCGCTCCATTCGTTCGTGAGATATCGTCTCCACAGGCTCACTGACACACACACACAGACATCACCTCAAAAATGTTCGATTCGTGATCAGCGTTGCTTGAAACGTGCTCTCTCGTCGAAAACTCGAATTTGAATTTTCAACCCCGTCACAATACTTTCCTTATACATTATGTATGTAAGGAAAGTAAAAATTCAGTAAAATATGTTCGGTAGTTTTTTAGATATAAATTAAAATAATGAGGACACCCACATAATATGAAGAAATCACGTGACCAACTTCAATATAAATTAGGGCATCCGTCTTTTTTTCCCAGAATAAAAATCCTGATTTTTAAAGTTCTTTTAAATTTATATTTAGTGTTGCATCCATCTTAAAACCGCTTTATTTTTGCATATTTTCTGTGCATCTATATTCTGTAATAATGTAATTATAATATTTTTGAGTTTAAATGATCATCGAACTTTGATTATTTCTACAACGAAGCCTAATTTTAATGGATGCAGAATGTAAACAAGTGATTGTAAGTTGAGTTGTATAAGAATTACTGAATTTTTTCATGCAAAATTATTTAACTCTGGAGTCTGGAATAAAAGTGTATGAATGAAATATTCATTTCTTTTACATTGCGAGCCAGATGATTTATATTTCTATGATGTCATTTGAATAAGTTCATTATTTTACATGAAGTTTTACGTTTTCAAGTAAAATAAATTATTGTAGTTCTGTAATAAATAAAAATATATCATCGCTGAATGTATCGCATTTTAGAGATATTTACATAAAATTGCATTTCAGTTGCAAAGTGTTTCATAATCAACGCTTTGTGCATGATTGATCTTTCTTGTTATATCATTTTTATTATAAGCATATTATTAAATCATTATTTGGTTTTCAGAAATTCACTATGAGTTCCTGTATAGTTTTTATTAGAGGTTTGCATCTTAAATCTAAGGCAACACTGGGTACATTTTCTAATATTATGATGACTATAAAAATAAAAAATAATTATTTTGTTTAAATAAAACTTCATTCACAAATTCTTCAGAAAATTTTGTAAACATTCTGAAATTATTTTTAATGTCCTTTAAATCAGCAACAGGTCTGTCAAGTGAATAAATTGGATGCATTCGTCTAGCTTGTATTAATACATATTACATTATATACATAGTATAACTAAAAGTTTCTTGCATAAAAATAAATTTGCAAGTAAACAGCATAAAACAGGAACGTAAGGGTAAAGGTTACCAATTAGTTTCAAAAGCAGGGCTCTCCATAAGTATTAAAAAATAGTTAGCAAAACTGCTAATCAAAATCAAATTTGACTAACAATGATACAAATTTGCATATCAATTTTTAGATAATTGAAGGAATAAAAGTTGACTCACTAGCTAATTTTCATAAAATTATTTTAAATATTGTTATGAATGCATAAAATGCTCTGGCATCTCGTTTTCTTCTACACATTGAAGTATCTTTTAAAAACCATAGAGAAAACACCCATACAGGCATCCTTTCCATAACGCGAGTGAATCTAGCGTTGCCATATATTGAAGTTCGAAAAGGGGTTGCCAGATTTGGCGACTTTTCGAAGATTCGAGAAGCACCTCGAAATAATGATTACTCTACAAGATACGAGAGATTTCCAGAAGTTTCTATAAAGAATCTATAAAAAGAAGTCATCACTCAGTTGGAGAGCAGTTGACGTGATACGAGCTACATTGGACTGTGAATTTTATCAATGTTTTGAGAATAGTAGCGGCTGTTTTGTGAAATGAAATACGTCAATGTTTTGAGCATAGTATTGCCTGTTTTGTGAAATTGGTGGAGCATTTAAGTACTGTTTTACTGTATATTGTTCCTGTCTAAGCTCTGCTTGTTAATAAACATGTTATCCAGAAATGTGGACTCATTCTTGCATCCTAAGTGCACACCCACGATTTCAGAGAAAACATCGTAACAAATTGGTGTCAGAAGTGGGATTTCTTTAAACATGAAAGTGTATATAGTAGTGACTAGAAAAGCAATGGAAGAACAGTTGAAAAAGATGTCAGAATATTTTACATGTTCTTAATAATGTTTTATGACCTATTTAATGTAAACAGTGCAAAGTTACTAATATTCTTATAGATTAGAGTAGGGGCGGATCCAGAATTTTTTGGGGGTGGAGCACAAAGCTAAATCATACTTATTTCATTACATTTGTGGTCGTGCTATGGCATGCCCCCCCCCCCCCCATAGAATAAAAACGCAAAATATTGAGATGTCAAAAAAAAACCCGAACACATTCATACATATTAGGAAACTTGAGAAATGTGTATAAGCACACATAAAATGATAATGTAGAATAGAGCTGTTTCAATTCCGTTTATTAAACTCCAAAAGTCTTTAACTTTCCTACTATATGTAACTTTTGCCACAAAGTTCATTCCAGTTACAAAAGAATCAGGGACAATTTAATACAATTTCAGTTTTTCAATAGCTCATTCAGCCAAGTTAGCTATTACCGCTCTGAAAGCACGCCTAGTATATCTTAGAAAATTCGACAAAAGTCTTGCCTCTCTGTGAAAGCGAATCTGAAGCTGTGTAAAGAATTTTTCTTTTCATTATCCAACAGAATATATTTCATTTGTGAAAACAAATAACACAAACTTTAACAAAGTTACAACCGCCTCCCAGCTATATTTTCTACTTTAGATTGTGTTGTCGTATTTAAGCATATTTTATTAATGTAATTTCTTTTATTTATTTCTTAATATTTTTATTTTTCCAATTATTTTTAAAATTAGATTTTCTTAATTCTGTCTTAAAATCCTATTTTTGGGATGGCATGCACTCTTCCCTGGATCCGCCCTTGGATTAGAGGTGTGTAACTTAGTGCCAAGTGTAAAAATCTGATGTGGGCAGCACAGGTCTTTCCCTGCAGACTTATATCCACGTTCTCTTTATTTTATTTAAATGTAATTCACTTTTAATTCAATTTTCATTCTGTTCTCATTTGGTAACAGGACTTATTTTCAAAGGTGGAATAAAGAAAATACGAAAATACTAAAATATCTCGAGAATGCCTAGTCCTAGTGTAATGGGATTGATCTTATTCTTTTCTATAAACAGGTACATAAATTAATTAATACCCCTCTTGATTATATATCAGGGTTTTATAATCAAGGGGGAAAATGTCCCCTAGCTTGGATTCTGGGGGGTATTTTAAAATACCAGGGGTGAAGGAGAGATTCAAAAGATTTGCAACAAAATACAGAACTTACTTATTTTTGTGTTAAAAATAACATAAGTAGAAATTTATGGAAATATTTATACATTTTTTTTATACAGTAATATTATTAATATGCATTTATAATTACTACCTTTTTATTTTTTGTCTTTATTAAATTTCAAAACTTATTTTTGGTGTTTTTTCTTAACCTTTTTCAATTATAATTTTATCTTTAAATCAACGTCAGTTAGTTTCCTTCATTTTTTTCTATTTCTTAAAAATTCTTCAAGTTAACAGATTTTTTATTTATCTAATTTTAGTATATTTTCTGAATATTTCAAATATTTATGGTCACTAGATACTTTATTTTGTTTAAAACTTACCAATGTTTCTCAAATGCTTCTTGAGTTTCAGGATATCTTTAAAAATTGCACTTACCATGTCATATTTAAATACTTTTTAGGGCAATTTTGGATCCATATTTTTCTACAACAATTTAATAATTCTAGATTTTTTTATGTGTAATTTTTAGCAAATTACCAAATATTTCTGATATTGCTTGTCTCCCTATCCCCTCCTTATATTTTATTTCTAAGTTTTCTCACAGTGAGCTTTTTATTTTTTACTTTCCCAAACTGGAAGACAATTTGCAATAATGTTTTCTTTTTAGATAAAGCAGCCATGATTTTTCTTTAATTTAAGATTTATTATCAATAATGCTCTGCAATTTTTTTATTAATTTATATTCCCATTTTTATCATTCAATCTTTTATTCTATAATTCTTTAATCATTGTGATATTTCGGTCCTTTAACATCATATTCAGTATAAAATTACGAAATAAAATCAAATATGAAGCAGATATAATTGGATTTACAGCATTACTTGATTTTTTAGATCTCAGGAGGAGAGGAGGGGGGGGGGGGGGGGGGAGGTCTATGCTGCACCTGGTCACACTAAGTTGAATTTTGAACTGCATTAATGTTGATTTCATAACAGTCGGTACTTCCACTTAACTATAAACATTTTAGAATTCATAGAACTTTTTTTCATTGTTTATATCACCAATGACATAATTGAAAACAATGATCTATAAAAAGGAAATTTTAAATAAGTTGTGCATCAAGAATAAAAAAAATTATGAATTTCTTACAATTTAACTTTAAAATCGTTAACAAATACGTTTGGGATTAAAGTCAATAAACACACTATTTCAGTTATAGACATCCTTCTTTGAATTTTCCATATGAGAGCAACAATACATAATGTCATGATATTGGTATTTTAGTCCAAAAAAGCATGGTTCCAAACACATGTGTGTGCACATTAAGAACCTGCAAATTGTGATGTATATAGTGTGGAATGTGAATACACATTCAAGTACATATTTATGTTCCACTAGGCAAGTTTATATAGATTAACTCGAATGTAAAGAACAACCTATTTTGCAATCTCCACAATTAAATTATGTAATATGCAATGGAAGTGCAGAAAATTCTTCCATTGCATATTACATAATTTAATAATTTTTTGTAGTGCATTTTTGGTTTTATTGATGCAGGAAGGGGAGGGAATTTTGCATAATTAAATGGGTGCATATCATACTCTGTTTATTTTATAAAGAGGGATAAGAAATTTTTATATGCATTTTGCACATGTTTATCGGGAACACTGTATACCATAAAGACAAGAGTTTTCCCCAGGATTAGAAAAAAGAGTAGGGAAGAGCATTTCTTTAAAAAAAAAAAAAGGCACATATTTTTCATGTGAATAACATTTATGCTTGGAGTTTCTGTGACAGAAATCTGAGAATTGCAAAAAATGTAAACACTTTGAACACTTAACCGTCAAACCTAATAGATAAAAGTGTAAATATATTTTCTTGTTGTTTCAGAAATAGGGTCCAAATTGTGAATATATGAGGGTCAATCAAAGTTAGTTGCACTGCTTGAGAAAACAAAACAGGATCGAAATTTTACAATAATTTTTATTTGTACACTAAAGTTCCATACAAAAGCTACTTTTTGAAGTAATCACCTCCTTTAATTAAAAATTTGTCAAGGCGTGACACAAGTTTTTCTATGCCTTCTGCGAAGAATTCCTGTCCAACATCTGATACCATTGTTGAGTTACAGCTTTTACCTCATCATCCAAGTGATATCGTTGCTTTGAAAGTTCTTCTTTCATGGGACCGAAAACATTGAAGTTACAAGGTGTAAGATCTGGGCTATAAGGGGGGTGATCCCATGCTTCCCACAGAAGATTGCTTATTAGTTTTGCCGCATGCAGTCTCCCATTGCCATACAGGAGCACAATGCCTTTAAAAAATTTACCTGGCTGTCGAACTTTAAGTGATTTTTGCAATCTTTTTAAGCAATAAGACAATGCATTAATTGTAGCACCCTTTGGCATGAATTCGGTATGCACCAAACCTTCTCTGTCGAAAAACAGTGTCAGCATCACCTTCCCCACAGACTGAACAGCTCAGCACTTTTTTCGAGTCGGGGAAGTGGAATGTTTCCCCTCAAGAAAGCTGCGTTTTATTTCAGGTGAGAAATGTTGAACCTAAGTCTTGTCTCCGGTTACAATTTTGTCCAAAAACTCATTTCTTTCCTGTTGATAGCAATTCAAAAATGCAAAAGCACTTTCAAAACATTTCCCTTTGTGTTCTTCAGTCAATAGAGGAAGCATCCATTGAGTACAAATTATACAGAATTCAAGATGTTCGGCAATAATCTTATGCACTTCAATGTGAAATATCCAGTTCATTTGTGATTTTGTCTACTGTTACGATCCGTATGGAAGAATGCATTCCTTCACGTGAGCAATGATCTCAGCATTTGTCGAAGTTGATAGTCTTCCCAAGCAGTAAGTGTCATCAACATCTGTACGTCCGTTCTCGAACATGTTGCACCACTTTGCGAAAGCTTAATGGAATATTGCATTTTCACCATACACTTCATGCAACTGCCAATAAATTTTAGTGCAGTTATACCTTTTTGCCCACAAAAAATGAGTCACTACACACACTTCCAATTTGTACGCTACCTGCAGCTGTCGAGACATGTTCATGACTGATTAGCAAGCAAACTAAAACTGCTATGTCAGAGCCACTACGTCATGCACTGCAGATAAATGTCTGCAGTGTTGCCACAAAGTTTCAACAAATATCCTTTTACCCAGAGTTTTTACGAAGGAGTGCAACTAACTTTTTGACTAACCCTCGTATGAATTAATTTAAATTTTTTAATATTTTGAACTAGATTTTTGAAAAACTTAAAACGCACCTGTCTGAGAAAGTGTTGTTTTTTTTTCATTTTGCTTACTTTCACTCAAAATATCTTCAAAACCATCTATATTCATATTTTAAAAAGCTCTTATAGTTTTTGAGTAATAGTTTAGTCAAGTTGAAGAAGAGTGAAAATTTTCTCTTTTTCAAGTTTGTAATGCTTATATCTCAAAAACTAAAGGTGCTACCTGTGTGCAATATGCAAGAATATAGCTCTTAGCTTTTGAAGTATAGTGGTTATAATTAGGATATTTTAGTACTTTAATCTTGGTTTTAAAATGTGTGGAAAAGCTGTAATTACTTAAAATGTCACAATTGTTGCAGCTCAATCTGCTATTTACTCCTTGAGGAAATATTTGCACATGAGATAACTTTATTTTGCTTAAAAAATTAGGGTGTTAAACTAACGTGAGGATTTTAAAAATGTGTAATAATTGGTTAGATTTGAACAAAATAAATGAAAATATGCACATTTAAGTGCTACTAGGCAAGCTTATACATTAACTTGAATATAAAATCTCATCAGATATGTTTAATTTATATACCAAAAAGCAAGTTCATAAAATAATTTCAGATTTTAACCTGAAGTCTATGATCGAAGTATTCAGATAAAATCTGGATGAAAACTAAAGTACTAACTAGCTATAAGCAGTTAGTAAGTAATTTGTAGCACTTTGAAAGCCTGTAAACAATATAAATGCATCTGAAAAAATTGAATAGCTTTATTGAACTTTACTGAAGTTTTATTTTACAAAATGTTATTCGCGCAAAGCCATTTTGGCTTCATCGGACTGGAGCCATTGCTACTAAGTTATGTAGCACTGATAAAAAGGTTTTAATTTTTAGCATTTTTTCATTAGTCAATAAAGATTGATGATCAACTGACAAGACACATTTAAATGTTAAAAATATATGTTAATTGTTTGTTGTTATATATATTGATAATAAAAAAAAATACCTTGATTTAAATAACTAAATAAAATTCCAGAAAGTGCCATAAAATCACCGTATAAAATTTTGAACTATGGATTACCAAAAGTCTAGCTATTAAGTTCATTATTAATCATGAAGTAGAGTTATGAATAATGCATGCAACATACGTTCATGTGCCTGCTCAGTGTTTGTATCTTTAGGTGTGAAACGGAGATTTTATGCTAGTACATGTTTATTTAAATCACCTTTATGAGCAAATGCTTTCTGATATATTTCCTATACATAATGGTTTTTCACAAGTATATGATTATTTAAATCATCTTTGTGAGCAAATGCTTTCTGTCATACTTTACATATAAAAGGTTTTCATGATTGTGCACAAGTACATATATATTTAAACAAAAGGCTTTTCACTAGTGTGCTGAAATGTATGTCTGTTTAAAAGACCTTTCAGTGAAAAATTTTTCTGACATATTTCACATGTAAAAGGTTTTTCACCAGTGTGTAGAAATGTGTGTCTGTTTAAAAGAACTTTCTGTGAAAAAATTTTCTGGCATATTTCACATGTAAAAGGCTTTTCACCAGTATGTAGAAATGTGTGTCTTTTTAAAAGACTTTTCTGTGAAAATCTTTTCTGACATATTTCACATGTAAAAGGTTTTTCACCAGTATGTACAAGTAGGTGTCTCTTTAAATGAGATTTATCTGCAAATGCTTTCTGGCATATTTCACACAAAAAAGGCTTTTCACCAGTGTGCAGAAGTAGGTGTCTTTTTAAAGGATTGTTCTGTGAAAACTTTTTCTGGCATATTTCACATGTAAAAGGTGTTTCACCAGTGTGCAACCGCAGGTGTTTTTTTAAAGTACTTTTACATGCGAATGGTTTTTGACATATTTCACAAATAAAAGATTTTTTACCAGTGTGCCAGAGCAGATGGCTATTTAAATGGTTTTTAAATGGAAATGCTTTATGACATTTTGTGCATACAAAAGGTTTTTCATGAGTGTGCAAAAAAAGGTGTGATTTCAAAGTACCTTTATGTGCAAATGCTTTTTGACATATTTCGCATACAAAAGATTTTTTACCAGTATGCACATATAGATGCATTTTTAAATTTGCTTTTGTATTAAATGCTTTCTGACATATATCACATACAAAAGGCTTTTCACCAGTGTGCAAAACTAGATGTATATTTAAATTAGATTTCTGTGCAAATGCTTTTTGACATACTTCACATATAAAAGGTTTATTTTTAGTGTGTATAAGTAGGTGTGTATTTAAAGCACTTTTCCAGGTAAATGTTTTCTGACATGTTTTGCATACAAAAGGCTTTTCACCAGTATGCCAAAGTAGATGTTTATTTAAATGACCTTTATGGGCAAATGCTTTCTGACACATTTTGCATGCAAAAGGCTTTTCACCAGTATGCACAAGTAGATGCATATTTAAATGATCTTTTCTTTTAAATGGTTTCTGGCATAATTTGCATACAAAAGGTTTTTCATGAGTGTGCACAAGTAAGTGTTCATTTAAAACATTTTTATTTTCACATTCTTTCTGACATATTTTACATGCCAGTATTTTTTTACCTGTGTGAACCAGTTTAAGCTTATTTGAATGACTTCCACTGCAAGCGTTTTGTAACATATTTCACTCACAAATGATTTCTTGAATAAACATATAAATGTAAAATAAATAATTCTTTTACGTAAAAGTTTGTGGGCATAAATAACACAAATATTCTGTAATCACTTCTTATATTTTTTTCCCCACATATCAGAATAACAAATAATAATTTCAATATTTTTTGTAATAGAAACATGTCTCATATACACATGCGTTTTTATATTGTTTGTTGCATAAGTATGCATTGATCGAAATACATTTTTAAAACAAATTTTTAGATATAATACACACCCAAATAATATCTTTAAAGTATGCATAAATCAAGGTCCAACACCTTTTATTTAAGTATTGCTGAGTAAGAGTTGTAAATCAAACATTTCCTCTAAAGATGTAAACTTAGCATGTGGATTTTGGATAAGAGAATTTAAATAAAAGACCCCGGTAAATCCGGAGATCAGGTCACCGCAAATTTTTTTTTAAGTACAAAATCCGGCCAAGTTGGCGCTTTCTTCCGTGTTTTGAAATTGGCTCCACCCATCCTCAGTGATGTCAATTATCGTCATTAGAAATAGGCTCCTCCTACCAAAATGATGTTTTGGTAGAAGAACCCTATTTCTAAAGACAGACTATTGTGTTTGTTCTAAACAAGATTTTCTAATATAAATGATAATTTAATTTAACTTAAATAACAGTGAATAATACTAAAAAAAACGTTACAAAATCAGATTTTTGTGTATTTTAAGAAAATTAAATAACTTTATAAAACTGCAGAATGAAAAAGTAAACGTTCCAAAATCAGATTTTTGTAAAATTTAATATTTTTATGCTACAATTTTATCTGTGCATATCGCACGTATCAAGATCGCTTTCTCCATCTAACTGAGGATCCATATAAAGGAAGGGGTTCGACCTACAGGTCCGTGTAAGGCCGGATTCATACTGACGCGTTCGTCCGTTGCGTTGGCTATCCGTCAGAGGAGCAACGCAGAGCATTGATTCACACTAATCCGTCAACGCATGGAGTTCTCGAGCACAAGGGATTTTCCTCTTTTTCCACGCTGTATGAGGCGATGGGGGTGCAAATGGTGTGGGAAAGAAGAAATCTTTGTGCGGCTCAACTTGATTGGTTAGGATTTGTTTACTATTTGACAGCAGCTGTTCGATTGATTTTCATATTGTTCTATGATAATATATTCATATTGAGGTCTGGTCAATTAGCGCAGGCCCGATTTGTTCCGTGAGTCGGGTCGGGCTCAGTATTTAAAAAGTCGGGCTGGGCGTATTTAAATTTGAAAAAAATTTAAGGGAATTTTAATAGAGTGCATGAGATTATTGTGTTGAATTTAGCTATATGTAAATATAAATGTTTGAAAAACTTTTATCTTAGTTCTTTGTACAAACACATTTGGATAAAAAGCATTTCGGTCGTGACTTAATGGTTCTCGGGCCGGGAACGTGTTCTAAATTTGTAAATTTCTTTGGACAAGGCCGGCATGTCCCCCCAAATTATGCCCCCCTACAAACTTTATGGAGGGCTTCATATTTCAGTTCCCCTTGTGAATATTTCATGTCTTCTCCAGCTTAAAAAAATTACTGGAAGTATCGGGCTTCCCGTTCGAGTGGTGTCAGCTCCCCCGGGCCGGGTGAAGGATACAATCTCATATTTTCTGGGATATGGCCATATCCCAGTATATATGTAAATCTGTTTCTTCAAATTCTCTATTTAGGGATTTTTCAAATGAAATCCTATTTTGGTAAATTCTTGAATTGAGCTTATTTGTATTTACTGTGTATTTTTGACCACAATTCTCGTTTAATATATTTATGAGATTATTTATTTGTGGAAGTCTCTCTCCGCCAATAATGCAAAAATCTTAATTATTTAGTAATTTCGAAATACACCAATTTACCAACAATTGAGGATTGATATATTAGCATCTATTGCATCTTCAGAATTAATATCTTTCAGTATAAATTTAAATAAACAGCCTTGGGTTTATATATATATAATTGTAAAAATAAAATCTTTTGAATTTCCATTCATTTTCTTATAAAAGAACTCAGATTTTTAATAGTATGTTGGCTGTGAAAAATCACCTAGTTTATGAGATCTTTACCAGATATGTTACATTTTTAGAAGTAAAGTTGAACAATACTTACCTTAAATATAAATGTTATTTTGCTTTCCAAATTTTATAATTTTTGGCTAACAGGCTTCATGAACCTTATGCACTACTCCGGGGTTTTAGTGCATATGTTAGTAGATTTACCATTTTGCAAATTTGGGGTGCTTCTTAATGACAATTTCGTGCCCATTCTGCTATGCATATTTTTTTTACATTATATTTTGTGTCTTTTGTATATTCATCAGTGTTTGTTAAAGTATTGTTTGGCTACCAAGGTATTACTATTTACAAAATACCTAGACTTTCTTGGTATTTTAAGTTTTACTACTTAGATGGTGACAAGTATTATCCAAACACAAAAAATTTAATCTACTTTAAGCAGTAAATTAATTTCATATCTAATCCAACTTAAGCTAATCCTGTTTTCTGATGTGGAACAATCAAATATTAACATGATTTAGCTTTAACTGACTTCACAATTATATTCTGCAACTGTCAGCAAATATTGAAATAGGCAAATATGATTAATAAACAACTGACTCATAGTTAATGAGAATAGTGCTAAAAAATTATTAAACCAGATGTCAGCATTTTGTGTGAAGTATAAATATAATCTGACAAGACAAATGCTTATTTCTCTCACATAAACCAATGCTCTTCCTAGCTAATATCTTCAATAAAACAATGCACATTACTACAAATTCTTTTCGCTTCTTATCATTATTCGATCTTTGAAATATTAAATTGCTTTAACAGATTAAATTTGGTAAGCTGAAGTTTATGGAAGAAGAAATTGACATTTTAAAAAGATTGCAGTAACTTCTTTCTTATAATATATATTTTTACCTAACATATTCGTCAAAGTAAAAAGAAGGAAATCTGAGTGATAAAAATTGCCAATAAAGCACCATTAAGCTTTCCGATATATTTTAGCAGTAAAATCAGCTTACCTTTATAAATAAAACTATTTTCCCATAATATTGGAACTTTTAACATTTCCACTTGCATTTATAATTTTTCTTTTTTTTCTATTTTTTTAATCAGTTTAGAATGCTCTCAGGCCAACAACTTTATAATACCAGCCAATAGCAAAAATGTTTGATAACCTCACTCAATCTCAAGTAGGATTTTACGGAGTATTTCACATTACTTCATGGAGAATACAAAATAGATAAAAGGAATAATCCACATTGTCGTGTATTTTAAAATTATGTTGGTTTGAGAGCAATCAAAACAGGCTTGTTGAAAACCCAGACCAGCCAAGAGTATATAGCAGCTGGTAACAAGCTGTTTGTTGCAATATCAATATATATATACATATAGTTTAATTAAATAAATAGTATTTATAAATATAAATGAAATTCACATCATTGATGGTACAGCTCCATCAGGCCATCTTATAGGTTTTCTCAGTAGTTCCTCTTTGTGGCTACTTCACCAGTTTTGTTTTTCACATCGACATCAAAATAATATGCAAATTATATTTAACAATAAAAAAAATTTAATCCAATTGGACTTCCAGAATAAACATTTAGTTAAAAAAATAAAATGTGCTCATTTTGTTAGAATTTGAGTTGTGATAATTTTTACATTTAAAATTTCAAAGCTGAGTTCAGTAGTTGACATGCTCACAAAAACACATTTTGATTTTATTAATATGATTTTAATAATGCTTTTTCAACTTTCAAATCTGTAATGTTATATTTTTTACATCAATATAATAAAACTAGCTTATAACCATTGAAAATCAATGATGCAAGATGTGCTTGTATAAATTTTTTCAGATATTGTTTTTACTTCCACTCAAACCAGAAAAATGCTGAATAATGAAAAAAGAAAACAAAGAAATGAATTATCATTAAAGGAGAAAAATAATTATTTTTTATTAATGCATTAACATTAATTGAATGGAAATGAAGAACAGATGTTTCTTATAATAAATCTAATAGAATATTTCAGTATATTTAGTATTTCCACATATTTAGTAAATTTTTTTTTTTTTTTAGCAAATTAACCGAAATCCACATTTGAATCTAAACTAAAATCCAATATAACTAACTGCGAATCCAGTTTTGAAAACATATCTGAATTAGAATTCCAAATTTGTTGATCAACTGCCCATTGCTAAAATAATTTCCCTCTATACAGAAAAGTGTTGAACTTATTGGGTCTTACAGCAGTCTGATAAATATTTTTATCATAGAGATATTTCTTCGTTTATGTGTAACCATATTAGTTTCCATATTTTAAATATCTGCAAGCCCTTTTAGTTAGGTGACAGTTTGCTTACAACAATGGTAATATGAATAGCCATTGTTATAAGATAGTTAAAAACGAGTCTAATATTCAGCTTCGCTTCTACAGAGAACATTTTAATAAGAACAGTGAAGCTGAATATTGGACTTGTCTTATTCAATATTTTTCCCCAGACAGAACACATATTGGGGCCAGCACACCCCTCCGAAAAACTTTGCATCATAATTACTCATGTACCCTTTTGGAGTAAGAACTAAATACTTACGATACTTTTGTTCCAACATTAAATCCCAATGGATAAATTCAAAACATACTAATTAACAATAAAATCAAATACATAAATTTAATTTGTTTATTTTTCAGAAGTATACAGCTAAAATTTTTAGGTATAAGAAATAAAATATTTTATAACAGATTATGTTCAACAAATATGAATATTTTTTTAAAACAAAACTAGATCCAGTCAAACTTTCTTTAAATTTTCTAGTCCATACTTGAATTCAGAAAAACCTGTAAAAAATAAAATGTATAGTTTTAAAGAAATATCATTTTCAACTATTTTACAAAATTAAATGAATAGAATATCAACAAAGGCCTGACATAAATCACACATGGGCAACCCATGTCTTCATTTTTTTTTTGTTATGAATACTTTTTTTTTAAACTTTAAAATTCTATTTGAAATTTCTGCATTTGGATTAATGTATACCATAAAGCAGTAGATTTTGATCATAAAAGTGAGGCTTTCAGTTCTATCGTTAGTCGTACCTGATAAAAAAAAGTAACCACTGGCTGTCAGCTAGTTATACAAAAATGCAATTTTCTACAACCAAATATGACTTTTATGCAGGAGAAGCAGATTGAAAATAGTGTAGCTATCTTAGCTTATATGAAACATTTTCAAAAAATAATATTTCATGGACAATGAAATTGCTTCTAAAATATTGAAATGATATGAAGCTTTAACTTTAGTGACAACAAGTTGCTAAATCTTAATCCCCATTAGCATGGCATATTTCACATGTCATGTTTCTATATATATAATGGTCATTAGCAATTCTTCCTTTTATGCAATATTTTCATCATATGTTTACAAACTGATCATTGAGAACACTCAGGGCTGTGCAGTCGGAGTTAGTAAAAATATACCGACTCTGACTCCTAAATTAAACTATATAAAAGTAATTTTATCTTGGAATATTAAATTCTTTCATTAGTTAAAATAGTTTTAAAAAATCATTAAATGTTTACCAATTAAAAAACTAATGAATTGAAAAATAAAAAATTGTTATCTATAACAGTCACTATTTTAGCAATAACTTTTATAAACAAATAATATGTGAGCACTATTTTATCTAGATATAAGTTGCTATACTACACTACCTAAAAATAAAATGTGACCTATGCAAACTAAATACATGCACCCACTATTCAGTGGAATAGGCTGTGCTAACAAAGAAAATATTAAAATGCAGCTTACGCATATTAAAAAATATATGCCTGCTACAGTGTGGCATGTGCTACTACTTGGCATCATAGCCTGCTTATGTGCTTAAATAAACACCTTCTGCGTGGGCAATAAATGCACTTGATATGTTGATGCATACTGTGGTGGTGTCCCAAACTAGCAGTAACTTTTTAAGACAAATGGGTTATGTATTACATGTGCAATATATGAATCATATTAAAATTGGTCCTACAATGAATGCAGTTTAAATTCAATTTGATCCTTTTCACGATAGTTATAATTTAATTTGAAACAGGTTATTTTCACAAGATACAATTTAAATCTAAAACCAGTAACTTTTACAGTTGATTTCAAATTGTTTAGCTTGCTTATATAAAACTGGAAATCAGAATAAAATTAGCATTTATTCTAAGAAATTTTAGTTGACCAGATTGATTATTGTAATGAAAATGAAAATTTTAATTTTCAAAACTTTAATTTTAAAAATGCTAAATTTAATTTTTTGATAATATTTCTTTACTCAGTGAGCTGCTTGCATGCACAGGTCAGGTGTTTCCGAATGATCATTGGAAAGTCCTTGAAAATGAAATGACTAACCCACATGTGTGTGTTAGAGACTGATAAACAAATCACGAGGATTCAAATTGCAGATTATGAATTAAAATGACTACAGCAAGATTGTATTTATATATTAGATGTGTTTGTCATTATAAAAACTTACTTAGCATATATTATAAATATGGAACAGTTTACCCCACAAAGTTCTATATACAAGTATTTAACTTTTAACAGCACAGTAACATCTAATGTTTACTTAAATTCATCCACTTTACACTTTTTAATCACCAATTAAGGAATTTCTAATTTACAGTATATTAACTAGGAATAGTAAATGTCAAGCACTGAAATTAATGTGACAAAAACATACCTTAACTTCTTCACAATCTTAAGGGATCAGAGCAGAGGATGTGTGCACCAGCTGTCCTTCAAGAAATATATCTTTCTAGACACTTTAAATTCCTGTAACAAATTAAATCAGAATTAGTATCACTTTATAACCCTTGGTAAAAAAAAGCACATCAAAACTGCTTGTCCTCAACTATTAGAATGAATATTTTTAAATTATGGTATCTAGCTGTAGATAAATATTCATGGTAATAAATATCAGACTTGAACTTGAATACCACACGAACCTTGAAGAATATTGCTAAATAGATTTCTTCTGTATTCAAACAAGTTAGCAAAATGAAAATATAACAAATCTAATTGTAATGCTGCACATAATAAGCTATAAAATTCTACTAATAACGAGTGAATAATTCAGAAATTTCAGCTCAGTGATTACTCGCCAAAAGTTTTTTCACATACCAGTATTATATAAATATAATAGCTGTGCTTTTAACTTTTTTGGCATTTTTTTCTTGAAAAAAAAAAAAAAAAAAAAAAAAAAAACTAATAATTACAATAAAATTTGGTAAATCCGGAGATTAGGTCACCGCAAATTTTTTTCTAAGTACAAAATCGGGCCAAGTTGGCCTGTGGTTGGCGCTTTCTTCCGTGTTTTGAAATTGGCTCCACCCATCCTCAGTGATGTCATTTACCGTCATTAGAAATAGGCTCCTCCTACCAAAATGATGTTTTGGTAGAAGAACCCTGTTTCTAAAGACAGACTATTGTGTTTGTTCTAAACAAGATTTTCTAATATAAATGATAATTTAATTTAACTTAAATAACAGTGAATAATACTCAAAAAAACGTTACAAAATACGATTTTTGTGTATTTTAAGAAAATTAAATAACTTTATAAAACTGCAGAATAAAAAAATTAATAATACTCATGTAAACGTTCCAAAATCAGATTTTTGTAAAATTTAAAATTTTTATGCTACAATTTTATCTGTGCATATCGTACGTATCAAGATCGCTTTCTCCATCTAACTGAGAATCCATATAAAGGAATGGGTTCGACCTACAGGTCCGTGTAAGAGCAGGGATTTGATCTAAAGATCGAAAATTGTGGAACGGATGTATTAGTGGTCCGTACAGGGGCAGGGGTTCGACCTAAAGGTCGTTCTACACCGGAACGGGGCCCCCAGTGATCTCCGGTTTATTAGGAACGGTCGCCTGCGGCGCCCAGACACAGGATATGCTACAATTTTATCTGTGCATATCGCACGTAGCAAAATCACTTTCTCCATGCAACCGAGGATCCGTATTTATCACTCATAATCCCTTTCATAACACACCAATTAATCACTTCTTTCAAACCTTTATTTTCCAAATCATAGTAAAATTTTATTCTAGATTCATTCATACCAACATCCATTCTACCACGCTTTACAAAACTACACTCACCTTCCATTTGCTCGCGCATACCAGAAGACATAAGGGAAATATAATCGACGACAAAAGCAAATCCGCAAAACTAAAACGAATAATTATTACAAAATAAATCAAATAACGAAAGAACAAGCAAACACGCACAACAATGGCCAAAAATATTGTTAGAAATGTTCTTTTACATCAAAAAACTGTAGCAAACACAAAAACGTATTCTTATTGGATGCTACACAATTTCCGCCGAAAACAACCGATACAAGAGGTTACCAGATTGCAACATAAAGTGCGTGGCGTCTTCTCCGATTTAACCTCACAAAGTGCGTGGCGTCTTCTCCGATTTAACCAAGGTGACCTAATCTCCGGATCAGCCTAAAATTTATAGACAATTATGTAAAAAAATTAACATAAATACATACATAACATATCAGCGATTAAGATGTTGCTTACAGATGTAATGGACAAAATGTTGTTACACAAATACTGATTTACAATTGCAAAATCTGCAAGTCACTATCTCTGGGATTTACACATAAAATGCGAGTAAGTACAAACTGCCTGTTACACAGAAGTGCATTGGCACTGGATAAAAGAGAACATACATTTCATATTAACAGTGGCGAATCATGGGAGAATGTGGCCCCGGCAATCTTTTCCGAAGAGCTCCCCTCCCCCCCCCCCACACACATACTCTAAAAGCCAGTTTAGAAAAAAAAAAGTACTTAAAAATAAACACGTTGAATCTCGTTCTATACAAATCCTGCTACGCTTTTTTTTTCATCTAATAAACATACTTGAAATATTTGCACCCAAAAGTTTGAACAAAAATTACATTAAGATGAGAATAATAATATTTTATGAAAATATTAAACGATACAAGTGTTTAAATATTATACATTTTTATTTGTTAAACTGTGCGGTAAATATTGATATTACAGCACAATACTAAGAAAAGAGTTAAAACTTTTTATGGTACTTTAAATTGGACATTTTCTGGCTTTTGATGCAACAAAGTATCAATAAGTAAAATCTAACATTTTAACAAGGTAGTTTTCAATGCTAAGAATTGACAAATGATTTGATGACCTCTTTTCAGTCATTACGCTTCTTAAGTTGTTTTTGATTAGTTTTAATTTAGAGAATGACCTTTCCCCACTAGCGTTGGAGATCATCAAACGCAGATAAGTATGAAGTACTATTTCAACATTTGGAAATGCTTGAATTATGTTTTCTCCACATAGATACAAATACAAACACTTTAAATCCACTTTTTGGGATTCATTTTCGAGTTCGTCCTTATTTCCTTCTTCACTATTAAAAATCTTTAAGAAAATTTTTTTTTTCTTAAAGATATTTTACTTTTATTTTTCGTTCAAAATGAGGCTCTCCTCTGAAGCGAAGTCCCTGGCATTCGTCAGTATATAAATTCACCACTGCATCTTAACTATTATTTTGCATGAAACAAACAAATATATTGGTACAGCCTGCATATCGTGTTAACCAATATTTCACTTTCGTGTTAAGTAGTCTCAATAGTATATATTATCAGAACATTCATAGCCAGGACGAGGACCCTGTGTTGAAGTTCATAAATGCTAATATAAATGCCAAAATAAATTGTACAATAAAAAAAATTACAAAAGTGTATAAGATTCCCAAATTTGCATGCCACATAACAAATATGCTATATGTGAAGTCTGCAACAAAATATGGTTTGGGTTGTTTACTTTATTCACATAAGGATACAGAATATGGAATGCTTAAAAACAACACACATTATACTTAGGACTCAAAAACATACTAAACACATTATACAAATAATTATTTAAATCATTATTTTCGGATTTAATTATAATTTATTGAAAAACTGTTATATCTAAAGGGAATTTCAACAATTTATAAATAGCATCACAGATAAAGTCCGGAAGGGATAGAAATATTTGGTATGGTGAATATTTGGTTTGGTCATGATGAATAACTGAGTGCGATTAAATGCTATGTTTCTATAAAATATTTACAATAAATTTTACTCAAATATCCATTCATTGAGAGCGTACTAGTTTACATTGAACATTAGATGTGGGGAGATTACTTTAATCACATTTTTAAATTGGATCAAGTCGGGTCATTGTACAGTTCCAAATTAGTAAATTAGGCGATCGGTATCGTTGCCTACGTAATATACATTATTATCACGTAGGCAACGTCGGTATACATTAAAATAAAATTTTAAGACCACACGTTCAAATGAACAAGTGATCACACAAGTAATTTATCTAATGATCGTCAAACTGGCATAGATTTAAGAGTAAACTTCCCATGTTTCTGTTAAATAAACAAATAATAACTCACCAATCAGAATATTTTTCATATAGTCTGCTGTATATCCGAAATCATTCTTGCATTTGAAAATCCTGTAATCGAAGTGACGGCCATCTTGTTTATCAAGAGAAGCCTTTTCATTTTCATTGGTGTCTTTTCAGAAGGTAACGCATCACGTGACCAACGCATCCGTTAAACATGAACTTGAACCATGTTCAACGGATGAACGCACGGTCGTGCGTTCGAGCCTGTGATTGGTTGACGTACAGCTCCCAACGGATGGGCAACGTACGAACGGATCAGTCTGAATCCGGCCTAAGGGCAGGGATTCGATCTAAAGATCGAAAATTGTGGAACGGATGTATCGGTGGTCCGTATAACGGGGCCCCCAGTGATCTCCGGTTTATTAGGAACGGTCGCCTGCGGCGCCCAGACACAGAATATGCTAGCTACAATTTTATCTGCATATCGCACGTAGCAAAATCACTTTCTCCAAAATAAATCATATAACGAAAGAACAAGCAAACACGCACAACAATGGCCAAAAATATTGATAGAAACGTTCTTTTACATCAAAAAACTGTAGCAAACACAAAAACGTATTCTTATTGGATGTTACACAATTTCCGCCGAAAACATCCGATACAAGAGGTTACCAGATTGAAACATAAAGCGCTCACAAAGTGCGTGGCGTCTTCTCCGATTTAACCTCACAAAGTGCGTGGCGTCTTCTCCGATTCAACCAAGGTGACCTAATCTCCGGATCAGCCAAGACCCCATCTGTATCAACTTGTTTCAATCAAGAACGATAGACTACACATTGTGTTCTAAATTCCTTGTCTTAATAGACATAGCTAATTGGTCATTTTCAATCCAGCAGATATCATCAGTCATTTTTAATCCCCACAGTTTTGAATATTTAATTTTACTGTGAAGGTTACTACAGAACCATACGAAGCTAAAAATATCGGAATGTAGATTAAAATAAGATTGGACTGTTAAAATTGAAGAATATACACACACGAATCGATGGAATCGCATGATTTCATACACTTTCTATTTACTGGGCTTGCGCATTAAAATGTTTTGAGAAAGTTTAGATGCATCATGCCCCAAACTTATACGGAAAACACAGTGGCACAGGAAATACGGCAGGAATAAGGAGAATAAAGTCAACGTTTCATTGGCTATTAACATAACCTCTAGTTTGTGACTAATGTCCACCCGAAGCCATAAAAGAACGATTCATGTGTCATGTATTGATTCTCCAAATTGGTTATTTAAAGTTCTGCATTTCTTGTAAACACTAATCTTGTCTTGATAATTTCTGTATTATATGAGACATTTTAATCGGATTACATATACATTCCTCAGAGTTACTCCGTTTGTGAAACTCTTGCAACTTCCACTGTATTTCTATAGTATTATTTCGTGTTAGAAAATGGAATTATTTAGCAGAAAACTTCTGTAACAAGATTGTTGAAACATCTTTTTAAAACTGTGTTGATGCGCATGTTCAAGAGGCGGTCGATTGGACCTTTCTTCTATATATCTTCCGTACGTTAATTATGGATATTAATTTAAAACGATAATTGTCTGGTGAGGCTACTAAATATTTCATGACATGAGAATGCAAAGATTACTTAAATATTATTGCAGGAAGCAAAAAATAAATTATAGTCTTAATTTTAAAATATTTAGGCCCTTATTTTAGTCTCCATTCTGCAGCTTTAATCTATTTGATAAATTCTGATACATAGTATAAAATTTCTGACAAATCTGCAAGATGGGCCTTGAAATTGACCCAAAAATAACCAAACAACATTATCTAGAAAACCCAGACACTATAGAATGGAAAATGGGAAAACAATTCACCTGCAGATGCAGGTTATATTTTACTTCTGAAACTCATTGATATCATTAATAATTTGTTTTATTCTATGTTTTTAATGAAGTTTGTAATTTAGAGTGATGGTTCTTGATTGATAAAATTCGGACAGAAATAGTAACTTTTATACAAATTCCTTTATCCAGAATTTGCATAAAGTTTGAATCTTTACAAGAAATGTGCACACTGGTGTAAAATCTTTTTTATACAAAATATGTCAGAAAGTATTTTTGAAAAGGGTAATTTAATTGCACCTAAAATTGTACATGCAAGTGTGCAACCATATGTATGTGAAATATGCCAAAAGGCATTTTCACAAAAAAATTCTTTGAATAGACACCTACTTGTGCACACTTGTGATAAAACTTTTGTATGTGAAATATGTCAGAAAATATTTTCACAAAAAAGTAATTTAATGACGCATAAACTTCTGCATACAGGCGTAAAACCACATGTATGTGAAATATGCCAGAAAGCATTTGTTCATAAAAAACATTTAAATAGCCACCTACTTGTGCATACTGGTGATAAAAATTTTGTATGTGAAATATGTCACAAAGCATTTGCATATAAAAAGAATTTAAATACACACAAACTTGTGCACACCAATGAAAAGCCTTTCATATGTGAAATATGTCAGAAAGCTTTTACAGAGAAAGATGCTTTAATTAATCACATACGTGTACACACTGGTGAAAAGCCTTTTGTATGTAAAATATGTCAGAAAGCATTTTCACAAAAAAGTGCTTTTAATGCACACAAACTTGTACATTCAGGTGTCAAACCACATGTATGTGAAATATGTCAGAAAGCGTTTTCACAGAAAAATAATTTAAATACACACAAACTTGTGCATACTGATAATAAGCCATTTGTATGTGAAATATGTCAGAAAGCATTTTCACAAAAAAATAATTTAAATATTCACAAACTTGTGCACACTAATGAGAAGCCTTTCATATGTAAAATATGCCAGAAAGCATTTTCACAACAGAGTCATTTAAATAATCATCTACGTGTGCACACTGATGAGAAGCCTTTCGTATGCGAAATATGTCAAAAAGCATTTTCACAAAGAAATAATCTAAATACACACAAACTTGTGCACACTCATGAAAAGCTTTTTAGATGTGACATATGTCAAAAAGCATTTTCGTTAAGAGGTAGTTTAAGTACACACAAACTTGTGCACACAACTGAAAAGCCTTTCGTATGTACAATATGTCAGAAAGCTTTTAAAGGAAAAAGTAGTTTAAATAATCACCTAGATGTGCACACTGGTGAAAAGCGTTTTATATGTGAAATATGTCAGAAAGCATTTACACAAAAAAGTGCTTTAAGTACACACAAACATGTGCATACAGGTGTAAAACCACATATATGTGATATATGCCAGAAAGCATTTACTCATAAAAATAATTTAAATAGACATCTACTTGTGCACACAGGCGAAAAGCTTTTTATATGTGAAATATGTCAGAAAGCATTTTCGCAAAAGAGTAGTTTAAATACACACAAACTTTTGCACACACGTAAAAAATCAAATATGTGAATTATTTCAGAAAGTTTGTGAACTATTGCATGAAAATTTTGAAATATTAGAATAAATGTAAACTTATGTAAGTAAATTGTGCCAAAAAGTATTTAAGGTGACATTAATGTATACATTCAAGCTTTATCTCCATTCTTAGTATAAATACTATATTAATATTCTTTACCTCCATTCTTAGTGTGGATGCTATATGCTACTTTTATCTGTGAAATTTTAGATTCATGTATAGTATTTAGTCTCTGTATATTTTTATTTGTAATTAAATAGATTTAAATACAGTATACTGGCATGAGATTCTTCTGTGGATTTCCACTTTTTTAATTTCTTGCCTGAGAAATTTTATTTCTTTGAGCAAATATATTTTTCTTGGTAATTCCAAATCCTCCCCCCTCCCCCCTTCTTTCGGTGCATATGGAAACTTCAAGCCTTGACGTGGTTAAAGAAGGGGAAAATATTTCTGATTCTAAGAGATTGATTGAAGATGATTTACTTACATAGTCTAGTTTTCTAGTTTCTTGTACTGTAAGATTTATTGAATAAGTTTTTTTATAATTTCTGAAATTTTAAATTTGTTTTAGATATAATTTTGATTCTTTTTATCATAAATATGATGTCTAGTGGGAACAGCTTCAATATAGTGGATTTAGCTCAGTCTACCATTTTTTTTTTTTTTTTTTGACACCAAGGAAGACTGTGTTCGAAAAGTCCTAACTAACACCATGTTAGGCTTCGTGCATAATAAATATAAAAATATATAATTAAAAATCAAAAATACATAAAAACGTAATACATAAATAAGTATAAAATAATGTATAAATATAAAAAATAGATGATACTTAGAAAAAAGTTTATACTTTAATGAAATTTCAAAAGAATGATACTTAAAGATTATACTTTAACAAAATTATTAAAAACAATACTTGAAATAAAGATTGTACTTTAGCGAAAAAAATGATAATTAGAGAAATATTGCATTTGTGTTTCGTGGCCTTCATCAACTGCACAGACGAAACATAAAAATCATAAAATTTAATACACTCAAGAAATTATACTTTAAATCACCTGCTAAAACAAAGCAGAAGCCATGTTTAAATCAAAATAAAAAGACAGCACCTGGTTATTGAAATCCAAAACTTTTCAAAGAAGAACATGTAAATATCCAGATTGTACAAATGGCTGTTTCCACATTGCGGTCTTCAGAGAATGATCATTCTTATGTAAATTTTCTGCTTTTACATTATTTTATCCATTGACATGCGCTGTCTTTCATTTTGTATGATATTCACGTCTTTTGTGCATTTTTACACACTAACATCCACCACCGGCCGTCCAAATGGCTGCTCATGTCCTCAGGACGAGCCGGACGGTCTGGGTCTTCAACACTAACATCCACCATGCTGCTCTAAGTCCTTGGACGAGTCGGATGGTCAGGGATTTCGACACTAAGCAACAACCTGGCCACTCAACCAGTTGCTCATACTTAGGGTCAGTCAGGTGGCCTGAATCTTCCACACTAAGCAATAGCACAACTAAAATAGAATCAAAGATAGCAAAAAGCTAAAAAGGGTTGCCAGAAAAACATTATCGTGGGATGTCACTTCGCACTAAGGGATTACCACATTTGGTAATTTATCGCTCCAAAAAATATCATCAAATCCAAATTCTTTATATCGAAGTTATACTGTCTAGTGTTTAGATGTGGACATAGTCGATCAAGTAATGTGAATATTTGTAATATCGAAGGCAGTTTTCTTTACCTTATCACTCTCTGTTATCACTCGTGTCCTTATCACTCTCTTATTTAAAGTAATTCATCTTGAAAAACACTTTTCACTTGCCTTGAAATTGCAGTACAAAAGAAGGAAAGAGCTTTGAAATTATTTTTTTTATTTGTGGCATATTTTGCCCAATTTGGTCTATAATTTCAATGTCACATTTAAACTGCTTTACATCACATTTAGATTCTATTTCTGTGGATAGTATTAATTGTGTACTACAGTATTTGAGGATGTTAAAAATATACTAAGTAATAATATTCCTTGGAATAATTTAATGTTGATACTATTAGATTCCTGCAACATTATGCATAAGAAAAAAAATTAGTGAATAACACTGTTTCTCACTATAAATTGATGTGAAATGTCATATTTTATACGAATAGACGAAAGTCAGTTGAAGTTTGAAAATTTTACTTGACTGACATATAATCATTTTAGAATTGAGCTAACCATTTTGTGACAAGAATTCCTTTATATTGAAACTCAGTATGAATTTCCCTCGTTTTATCATTTCATTATATTTTAAAAGTAATTCTTGTCATATCTTAAGAACTGGTGAATGCAACAGAGTACAGGCCATTGATCCTCATAGATTACATTTTATATACATGCACCACCAAAATTGGTTCTTAACCACATGGGTATGCTTCCCCCCCGATGTGGTGCTGTGGTATGAATATACCACAGAAATCTTAATGTTACCATATCTTCTAGCACAAAACTCCTAACCATAGCAACCTGAATGTTAAACATACATAAAAGTATTGCCTTTCAATTTTAAAAAAAATCGCAGCGAAAAAATTGCTAAGTATCACCCTCAATAGTACCCCTTTCCACCACTAGGGAGCGCTGATGATACTGCTCTTCCTTCGTGGGTGAAGAGCAGATGTTGCCATCCCCAAAAAGTTTCTCTCCCCCAGCATTACCATAGCAACCCCCATGTTAAATAAGAAATAATACTAAGTTCCATCCTAATTACTATCCTTTTCCACCGCTAGGAAATGCTGATAGTACTGCTCTTCCTCTGTAGGTGAAGAGCAGGTGTTGCCACTGCCTAAAAAGTTTCTATACACCCTCATTATCTCACTCACTCAGCCCAAAAACAATACCCTCGTATAAGACAACACTGCCATTGCCACCTGGAAAAAAGTTTCTAACACTAAAAAACCCCCAAAATTTTCCATTTCCCCCTTTTACTCCCCGTTCAGGATTACAAAATTCCCTCCTGGACTCGATTTTGCTCTTCGCTCTTCACTGCTCTTCTACTGTTGCAGAACTCTCCTTTCTTGTCTACTAACAGCATTGAATAAAGCTAGAGAAAAAAAATTATTTATAGAAAGTAAACTCTAAATGTAGTTCTCAGAAAACGAACTATTGCTAAGCTGAAAGTCATAGGAGCTGAAACAAATTCCCTTGTGATTCTAGTGAAACCCGAGAATCCAAGTGCTGCAGAATATAACCGATACTGTTAATGAACATCCTGTAATCAATAAATGTATACAGGGTGATTAAAAAAAGATGGGCCAAACTTTACGAGGTGGTTGTACACACCAAACCAAGCCGTCGGTCCAAATAGATACTCAAGTCCTCAGGATGAGTCGGACGGTCTGGGTCTTCTACACCAAACCAAGCTTCCGAGAGGTTGGTGGTAGGGGAAGGAGGGTACGGTCCCTGTGGATGCCTCCCCCATTGGATTCCGGTCTAAATTGGGTGGCACTTCCCAGCCGTCCAAACAGTTACCTTACACCTTTCTGGTAGGTCAGACGGTCTGGGTCTCAACAACACCACCAAACCAAGCATTTTTTGTCACAGTTTACCGGGTCGGAAATGAAACATAAAGGCGTTACAGGGCTCTTACTTGTTAGGAAGCGGCCTCTCCGCAGACTTAAAAGCATCATTCTGGTTGTTATTTTCTGCTTGAAGAAGAAAACCACGTATGCAAATTTCATTTGGGGAAAAAAAAGAACCCTTATGCAAATTTTCGTAACACGAAATGTACGGCCTTATCAGTTTGCAGAAATTATTCACAGCTCCAACTATTGAGACGATGGAGGAATTTACAAATAGGGAAAAAGCCTAGATGTATTTCATCTATGGAGCTGCAACTGGGAATGGTAAAGAAGCACAACGACTGTACTGTGTGGCAAATGTTTCCCCCATAGACGGTTGCCCAATCGTAAAACATTCGAATGTTTGCATCGGTAGCTCTGTGAATCGGGATCCTTTCTCGATACCGGGTCTGATGCAGGTCGTGCAAGGAGTGCTAGGTGAAAAGGAACTCGTCGCTAAAATTTCGGCCGCTGCTGCCGAAGTGCGCAACATGCCTGGTCTGTTCAAGAGGGTTCGCCAATCCCTCCATCGCCGCTGTGAGACGTGCATTCAAGTTGGCGGCTGCTTTTATTGTTAATTAAATTATTTATTGTCTGAAATTATTGTTTATTAAATGTCATTTTATAACTAAGAAATTCTTGTGTTTTCGCCTCACCTCATCCGTTTCACCATTCAGCGCCCACTGGTGCCTTTACGCTTCATTTCCGACCCGATAAACTATGACGAAAAATACTTAATTTGGTGTGCACTACCACCTCGTATAGTTTGGCCCATATTTTTTTTAATTATCATGCATATAAAGTGTATAGCATCCACACTAAAATCTATCGAACAGCAAGTCACAGCTTAAATTCGATCACATCCCCGTAAACAGAATAAAAAACTGTATGGCTGAATAGCATTCAATTGCAAGAATAAATAAATAAGAAATCTATCAAAGCGAATTTGGGGCCACTTTGATATTTTTCATCCAGTTGACACTAATGAAAACTCATTTTTTGGCTCCTTGTAACTCACGTAGAAAACAGACAACAACTTTGGTACGATGACGGCTTTTACAGATTTTGAGCTTTCCTTTTCAAGAATATAGATCACCGTGCTGAGAAAATTCGATTTCGCAAAAAACAGACTTCTTCGACTCAGTCCATCCGACAAGTGTCAACACAATTTAGACAGGAACCCATAGTGGGGGTAGTATCCACAAGGATCCACCTCTCGGAAGGACTTACGGACCCATATATTTAATAAGGTAGAGCCGGGAAAACACGTTTCAAAACTGCCTCCGCCAGATGTCGCTCACTGGCATTTGTTATTAGTGAGCGAGTAGTGAAGCATAAAATATATAATGGCGTGCTCACCAATTAGTATCTCGCTATAAAATACATATCACGGATTTTAACATTTAATTTTTGTTAACTTATTTTAGATAAAGATTATCACAACTCCTAATTTAAAATCCATTGATCTTTTCTTAGCATATTTATAGCTTAAGATATCATTTTATTTAACTTAATATTAAAAGACGTTGTTACGGAGTTTAATGTTTAATTTTTACTTTCCTTGTATACAATAATGTATAAGGAAAGTATTGTGACGGGTCGAAAATTAGAACTCGAGTTTTCGACGGAAGACCACGTTTCAAGCATCCCTGATCAGGAATTGAACATTTTTGAGGTGATGTCTGTGAGTGTGTGTGTGTCAGTGAGTCTGTGGAGACGATAACTGACGAACGAATAGACCGATTCGAACGAAATTTGGTACAAAAATCACAATCCATAAACACTGGAAGCCTATTGTTTTTATACGCAATCTAATGTTCAGAACCCCCCTAAATTTTCAAGTGAAATATTGAAAAAATCGTCAAAAACTCAAAACCGCTAATAAAGTTACGCAAATGGACATTTCTTATGTAATTTTTCATTAGAAAATGATTGACATAAATTTTGGAACGCTAACATGAACCGATCTTGAGATATTGCACATTTTTCAAAAAAATTATCTAAAATTCATATAAAATAAAAGAAAAATATTTCCTATTGAGAAACATTTTCACTTTTCATATGTATTACCATGCGATAAATTGGGTGACATCATTCTCGTGGATCTAGCTCGTTCTATTCATGAAAAAAGATACTTTGAGTAATACTTTTGTATTTGAACTCCAATAGTCATTTATCTACTATAAGAATAAATTATTTCTCCGTCCATAACGCTTGGCGACGAATTTGGCGGGATGTCGCCAACTTGGCAATTTTTTTTAAAGTTACCTAATCAAAGAAAATCTCGCCAAATGTATAAAAATGACCCTAAATCAATGAAAATAATGACTATTTGATGAAAATTCAATATCTTGGAAAAAATATAAGTATATACTAAAAGAATAGCCTATTTTGTTTTTACTGTAAAAGTAGTCAATACATTGCATTATATAAAGAAAGTCATGTGCTGCGCACATAAGCACATCAGATTTTCTTTACTTTGGTTTGCGAGTGAGATTTTTCCTACATCTGGAGTTTTATAATATTCGGTTTAAATAAATGGTGAAGGTTTACCATTTATTTAAACCGAATAATAGTTCCAGGAAAGAATTTAGATTAGGATTTTTTGCAGGAATACTTTAGTCGATATGCGCAGCAGTTTGGCATGATTGCAAAATGTTCAAAATGGTAATTGATAAATTAAATCATCTGTATAAAGATATTTTTGCACATCTTGAAGCCTAAGATGAATACACTTTAATTTAGAAATTTAAATTAATCATAAAACAATTTTATAATGAATAAATACATACCATTATGAAACCTGTAGTCCAAATGGATGCTTTATGTCTTCGGATGAGCCGGACGGTCTGGGTCTTCAACACCATTATGAAAAATTCTGATGTGGGCAGCACATGGCTTTCTTTATATAATGCAATGAATTTACTACTTTTACAGTAAAAAAAATCTGATGTGGGCAGCACATGACTTTCCTTATATAATGCAATGAATTTACTACTTTTACAGTTAAAAAAATGTTATTCTTATAGTACTTATATTCTTTCCAAGATATTGAATTTTCTTCAATGAGTCGTCATTTTCATTGATTTAGTGTCATTTTTATCCATTTGGCGAGATTTTTGTTAATTTGGCAACATTTAAAAATGTCAAGTTGGCGACATGCCGCCAAATTCGTCTTCAAAATCTCGCCAAAACGTTATGGACGGTGAAATAAGTTATTCTTACAGCGGATAAATGACTATTGTCGTTCAAATACAAAAGTTTTACACAAAGTATCTTTTCTCGTGAATGGAGCGAGTTAGATCCACGAGAATGATATCACCAAAGTTATCGCATGATATTACATATGAAAAGTGAACATGTTTCTCAACAGTTAATATTTTCTTTTAATTTTGAGAATCTTTTGATAAATTAATTTGAAAAATGTACAATATCTCGAGAATGGTTCATGCTAGCGTTCTAAAGTTTGTGTTCATCGTTTTTTAAGGAAAAATTTCATAAGAAATGTCTGCGTAACTTTTCTAAAGGTTTTGATATTTTGATAATTTTTTCAAAATTTCACTCGAAAATTTAGGGCGGTTCTGAATATTTAATTGTATGTAAAAACTATAGACTTCCAGTATTCACGGATTGTGATTTTGGTACAAAATTTCATTCGAATCGCTTCATTCGTTCGTCAGTTATCGTCTCCACAGACTTACTGACACACACACACAGAGACATCACAAAATGTCCGATTCGTGATCAGGGATGCTTGAAACGTGCTCTCCCGTCAAAAACTCGAATTTGAATTTTCGACCCCGTACTTTCTTTTTCATTATGTATATAAGGAGAGTAAAAATAGATTATTTTTATGGTAGTTATTTTTATTCTATCCAAGATATTGAACTTTCGTCAATGAGTCGTCATTGATTTAGCGTCATTTTTATCCATTTGGCTAGTTTTTCATTAATTTAGTAACATTTAAAAATTCGCCAAGTTGGCGACATTCTACCAAATTCGTCGTCAAAGTCTTGCCAAACGTTATGGACGAAGAAATAAGTTATTCTTACAGCAGATAAATGACTATTGGCGTTTAAATACAAAAGTATTACTCAAAGTATCTTTTTATAAATGGAACGAGCTAGATCCACGAGAATGATGTCACCCAATTTATCGCATGGTAATACACATGAAAAGTGAAAATGTTTCTCAATAGGAAATATTTTTCTTTTATTTTATATGAATTTTAGATAATTTTTTTGAAAAATATGCATATATCATAACACATATCTCAAGATCGGTTCATGTTAGCGTTCCAAAATTTATGTCAATCATTTTCTAATGAAAAATTACATAAGAAATGTCCATTTGCGTAACTTTATTAGCGGTTTTGAGTTTTTGACGATTTTTTCAATATTTCACTTGAAAATTTAGGGGGGTTCTGAACATTCGATTGCGTATAAAAACAATAGGCTTCCAGTGTTTATGGATTGTGATTTTTGTACAAAATTTCGTTCGAATCGGTCCATTCGTTCGTCAGTTATCGTCTCCACAGACTCACTGACACACACACACACACACACACACACACATACTTTCACACACACACACACACACACACATACTTTCACACACACACACATACCTTCACACACATATATATATATATATATATATATATATACATACTTTCATATATATATATATATATATATATATATACTTTTCCTATGTACATACTGTATAAGGAAAGTACTGTGACGGGGGCCGAAAATTTGAATTCGAGTTTTCGACGGGAGAGCACGTTTCAAGCATCCCTGATCACGAATCAAATATTTTTGAAGTGATGTCTGTGTGTGTGTGTGTGAAAGTATGTGTTGAAGGCCCAGACCACACGACCAACCCAAGGGTTTCCGGTAGCAATGTGTGTGGCCGGGAAGGTGAAAGTACACACATACACACATACTTTCACCTTCCCGGCCACACACATTGCTACCGGAAACCCTTGGGTTGGTCGTGTGGTCTGGGCCTTCAACACATACTTTCACACAAACACACAGACATCACTTCAAAAATATTTGATTCGTGATCAGGGATGCTTGAAACGTGCTCTCCCGTCGAAAACTCGAAATCAAATTTTCGGCCCCCGTCACAGTACTTTCCTTATACAGTATGTACATAGGAAAAGTATATATATATATATATATATATATATATATATATATATATATATACTTTCCTTATACAGTATGTACATAGGAAAAGTATATATATATATATATATATATATATATATATATATATATATATATATATATATACATATCGTGGCTCCCAAAAGTGTTCGTACACTTTAAAAATTTGTAGAAAAAGCGCTGTCGCCTGGAATTGAATTTGAATATAAAGTTCAATATTTTTTCATATCATCTCCATTTGATTCTGAATAAAACCTACCGTTTTTACTTTCCTTATATACATACTGTATAAGTAAAGTATTGTAACGGGGTCGAAAATTCGAATTCGAATTTTCGACGAGAGAGCACGTTTCAAGCAACCGCGATCGCGAATCGAACATTTTGAGGTGATGTCTGTGTGTGTGTGTATATGAAAGTGTGTGTGTGTGAAAGTGCGTGTGCGTGTGTGTCAGTGAGTCTGTGGAGATGATATCTCACGAACGAATGGAGCAATTCGAATAAAATTTGGTACAAAAATCACAATCCATGAATACTGGAAACCTATTGTTTTAAAACACAATCGAATGTTCAGAAAGTCCTAAATATTCGAGTGAAGTTTTGAAAAAACCGTCAAAAAATCAAAACCTTTAATAAAGTTACGCAAATGGACATTTCTTATGTAATTTTTCCTCAGAAAACGATTGATATAAACTTTAGAACGCTAGCATAAACCGTTCTCGAGATTTTGAACATTTTTCAAATAAATTTATCAAAAAAATCTCATAAATTAAAAAAAAAATATTAACTGTTGTGAAACATGTTTACTTTTCATATGTAATATCATGCGATACATTTGGTGACATCATTCTCATGTATCTAACTCGTCCCATTCACGAGAAAAGCTACTTTGAGTAATAGATTTGTATTTGAACGGCAATAGTCATTTATCTGCTATAAGAACTTATTTCTCCATCCATAACGCTTGGCGAGATTTTGGCGACGAATTTAGCGGATTGTCGCCAACTTGGCAACTTTTTAAATGTTGTAAAATTAACGAAAATTTCACCAAATGGATAAAAATGACGACTCATTGAGGAAATGTCAATATCTAATATAAGTATCTACTATAAGAATAACAATTTTTTATCTTTAAAAGTAGTAAATTCATTGCAGTATATAAGGAAAATCTTGTGTTGCCCACATCAGATTTTTTTTAAATGTTTATAAACAAAAGCAGGATGTTACTTTATTACCACCTCAACAATCAGATCGAAATGGAGTGATGTCGTACAAATATGCAGCGAACTGCAATGAGATAAACGTGAAGTTTCATAGTTAACGTTTTTTACTGAAATCCAAGATAAAATTAACTGTAGTGTGGCCCAATTTGACTTTTTCGTACCAGAATTCAATTTTAAATAGCTTGAGGGTTTTTTCCTCAAATTTTACAAGAAAAATATTGAACAATTAGTATAGCTTGGAATTACAATTATAGCATGTTATCCTTCAGGTTAAAAGTCATAAAATCTTTCGATTGATACTATACTTGACAATGTATCCCCCTGGGGGGGGAGGGGATAACTTGCCCCCGTAGGGGCTAATGACGTCACGAGCATAGAAATTGTATCGCTGCTATTTTCCCCAACAATGATTGAAACTGCAGTGCCTAGAATATGCCTGTTTACAAATGCATTATTTAAAACAAACTCATTATAAATTTACATTCGTTTTGTATCTCTCCCTAAGTTGTAAGATAGATTTTTATGATTTTAAATAATTATAAAAATAAACGTTTGCTTACCAAATAATAATGAAATGTCTTACAAAATAATACTGAAAAAAAAAAAAAAATTCAACGCATCACAGACCGATGAGACGTCTGTTTCACTGCAAGAAGCGAATTAAAAAAAAAATTATATTTTTTGCATTAATATCTCTGTTAACTAATAGGAATTGTTTCGGTAGAAAAATAATTTTCCCCAAACCCAATTTTGAAGTCAAGACATTTTTTAAACAGTAACTTTGTTTAAATTTTTAATTTAAAGTGACGTATTTTTTGCATAGAAAAGTATTGTTGAGTTGTCTGCTATGAGCGGGTGAGTTTTAACTGCGCGCCATCTGTTGCATTTTCTGAACAATTCTCCCGATTTTTTCTTGATCGCGATACTAGGTATTCCAGATACTGTACCGAGGTCTCACGTGACGTCACGTCCATCTAGCGGAGAAAATCCTAAGTTCTCTTTGTACAAAACAACGTTGAATTTGCATTAGGTTTATATGTAAAAGATACGTTTTCTCAAGGATCTCAAGGACGGGGTTAGTGGAGTGCCCAGGAGAGGAAGAGTTCCTCCCTTTAAACTCCAGACGAAAAGGAAAAGAGACAGAAAAAAAGGAAGTAGTAAAAGGTGAGTTAATCAACTAAGAGATGCTTGGGGGGGGGGGGGGGCGCGACCGAGGTCGTGCCCTTCCCCAAGTCTTCAGAAAACTGCGGTGTTGGGGCCCAAGCGGGATCCCAACAGAGAAGAATAAAGAGGGGGATAGACTGGGGGCGCCCCGAGGGGCGCAGGGCCTTGAGCATTGAGCAACAGTTGTGCCTAGCAGCAGAAGAGTTGTGAAAGCTTGTCAACGGAAAGCGAGTTCCCAAAAGCTAGGGAGGGGTACAGCAAACTAGAGTCTGCATCTAAAATAAGAGCACAAGACTAGGCTGGACGAGACCGCTTCTTAGGGCGGAAGAAGATATCTCCCACCGATCGTGCAAGTAACGACCGGGGGCGCTTTCGCGTCGCCGGATTACCAGCCCGATAGTGGGGGATACTGTCCAACGTAGGGTTGTTTACGCTTCTCAGACCTCCGTGAAATTTGAGAGAAAGTTTTTTGACATGTTCCAAAAAAGGCCTAATTCTGAGGTCTCTGTGCAGGACGTCTAGCTGGACGTAGTTCGGCAGATTAGCAAACATACGCAATGCGTTATTCTGGATGACTTGAAGCTTCCTAAGGTTAGTCTCCGCTGCGGTGCCCCAAACAGGGACTCCGTACGTCATAATGGGACGTATGTAGGACTTGTATAGCAATAACTTAGTGCGGGTTGACAGGCGGCTATTCCTAGCCAAAAGGGGGTGAAGCAGGGCGAGTGAAGACTTCACTTTCTTACTAATTTCAGAGATGTGAAGTTTCCACGTTAATTTGGAATCAAGGTACACATCAAGGTACTTGTAACTGTTTTGCCAGGGAATGGGCTGGTTATTAAGAATAAGATTAGTGGACTGGGTTTGCCGGGGGGAGGGGAAGGTGACAGCAGCACACTTACTAACGTTAACCTTGATACGCCATTTGATCAGCCATTGCGTCAGGTCGTTCAGATAACTTTGCAGGATGTTGTGCACGACTTGTGTCTGTTTGTGATGTGTGAACAGGGCTGTGTCATCAGCATAGAGGCCAAGGGTGACACCAGGGGACTGCGGAAGATCATTAATGTAAAGGTTGAACAGTTTGGGCCCAACAAGAGAACCTTGCGGGACCCCGCTGAGAACAATCCTGGGAGAGGAAAGTGCGTCGGAAACCCGAACGGCAAAACTTCGACCAGTCAGATAAGAGTGCAAGAGATGGATAAGATTTGGAGGAAAAGAGCGTTCGATAAGTTTAAACAGGTGCCCATGTATCCACACCTTATCGAACGCCTTTTGGAGATCAAGAAAGACAATGGACGAGCTCTCGCGCTTTCTACGCGCCTCATGGACAAGCTCCACGACCCGCAGCAACTGGTGCTGAGTGGAATGTTTCTTCCTAAACCCATATTGTTCAGGAATAACAATATTCCTCAGGTCGCAGAACTCGTCCAGGCGACGCAGTATAACAAACTCGAAGAGCTTCGAGAGACCAGAGAGGAGAGAGATTGGACGGTAGTTGACCGGAAGAGAGGGGTCAAGACCTGGCTTGGGGAGGGGGGCAACAATGGCCACCTTCCAAGCCTCAGGAAAGTAATTGTGCCGGAGGAGGAGATTAAAGAGCTTGACGATGTAATTGTACAGTAAAGAAGGCAAGTTCTTCAACATCGTCGATGTGATACGATCCTTCCCAGGAGCTTTGTTCTTCTAGAGTTTTTGAATACGGGGCTGCAGTTCGCTGAAGGTGACATCTGTCAGTGTGTAAGGAATAGCTGTTGTGATGAACTGTTCAACCTTGGCGTCCACGATCGCAACCGTCCTAGGATCGATTACGTCGTGGTGTGGTTCAAACTGACTTCTAAGACTGTCCGCAAGCAGTTCAGCCTTCTGTGTGTGAGAGGTTGCCCTGGAGTTGGGACCTTCAAGGGTCGGAATGTGTGTTTTGCGCCTACGAAAACGTGAGGCTGCCCTCCAAATGGTGTTGTCAGCAGTCGTTAGGGACTCAACATATGTGTTCCATCGTGCACTTGTATAAGCTTTGATCCTGGACCTCACCTGAGATCTTGCAAAGTTAAGTTCAGTCTTGATGGCAGGGTCCCTGCTGACCTGCCAGTCTCTACGCAGAAGGTTGCGGATTTTGATCATCTCCCTGATGTCTTGAGGCAGTTTAAGGTGATCCACCCCGTTGCTCTTGGGCCGAGAGGATGCAGAGTAGGCATCTCGGATCATTTTCTCAAGATTTCCCACCTCTGCATCCAGTGGCAACCGGCCATACGCTCAATTGCCGCAAACCCCTGGGTTGGCTGTATGGTCTGGGCCTTTAACAGTGTTGGCAACGGGGGGTGGGGGGAGCTCCTCAGCGAGGAGTTCTTTGAACTTTCTCCAGTTCGTACTCAGCTTAGCAGGCTTGCTCAGGCAGAAGCTGTCCAGTTCTATGGTGTAAACAATGGGGAGATGATCAGAAGGAAGTTCGTTAAAGGCCTCCATGCAATAGGTATAAGGCATGTTGCTGGTGACCGCAAAGTCAAGCACATTGTCACAGTGAGTGGGATCACTCGGTGCAACAATCTCCAAGTTCCTCTCGTCGGTCCAGCGTTTGAGCCGGCGGCCGCGAGGGTTGGCGAAAGGGCAGTTCCAGGCGGGGTGCTTGGCATTGAAGTCACCAGCGACTATTGCATGGGGCGAGATCTTGAAGAGAGACTGCAGGTCAGAGATGACGGAGTTGACAGTGGCTCTCGGTTGAAAATAGCCCGACACAATGGTGATCACAGGATTGTTAGGCAGGGCGAGTTGAACGATGGTAGCCTCTCCCTCCAACATGGGGGGAGGGGAGGCGAGAGTGCGGAATGCCGCAGCGAACGTAGATTGCTGTGCCACCTGCGGGGCGATTGCTAACTAGAGGCCTGTCGTCATTGTATAAGTCATAGTTAGCAATCTTGCAAGATTTCCCTGGACTGTAGTGGGTCTCTTGGACCAAGAACAAATCTAAGTTATATGCTAAGTTATAATCTAAGCTATATATTATAAGCTAAGTTATAATCTAAGTTATAATCTAAGTCCATTGGCATTCCAGATGCCAATGGTAAGATCCTTCAAGTTCCTAGCAAAAAAACCCATGGCCGGGGGGGGCTAAGGTTGGCTTACGAGAGCGAAGACGCTCTCATATATAATATTGACTTTATCTATTTCGGTAGGAGCAGACCGAAGGGCAGGTAGGGCATTCTTAAATGCCCTGCTAGTGACATCCATTCCGAATCTGTCTTCGAAACGGAAGAGATAATTTAGGAAGTCATCAGAGTCAGCATAGTTAGTGTGCGCTCCTTTAGGTGCTGGTAATTTTGATTTGACATTTTCAGTCTTTTTGGGCGCCTCACTGCGTCCGGCTGTAGCGTTCGCGTAGGAGCGAAGCGGGTTGACAAACGTTTCGAAGGAGGTAGAATTCAAGGGGGGGGGGAGGGTTTGAATTTAGGGAACTTTGGGCATTTACGGTAGGAGGCGGGATGCTCTCCTCCACAGTTTACACATTTGCAGGGGGTTTCAAATGGCTTCTGACAATCTTTGGTTAAATGGGGTTGCGCACATTTCACGCAGTTAGGGGGGAGATGGCAGCCGTTGCTTGTGTGAAAATACGACTGGCAACGGAAACACTGGACGACTTGCCTAGGTCCTCTGTACTTTTCCACTTGGATAATTATATTAAATAGGCTGGTAAGGGAATAGATTTTCTCGTTAACTGGATTTTTGGCGATCTGCACGTAGAACAACGGCATGTTGGACTTGGGGCCCCTCGCCAACTGGGTGACACTAATTGGTCTGAGCCCCAAGCACTCCAACTCGTGGGATATGTCCGTTGTGTCCGTGCAGATCGGGAGGCCACGAATAACAACTTTTAAGGGTTTCTGGTCGTCCAGCAGGTAAGACTTGAATTCTACCTTCTTTTCTATTAAAAACCTTTGCACAGCTATATACTCATCACGTGTGCTAACATGCACTTTTAGAAAATCACCTGCATTAGTTAGTTTACTAGATAAATTTTTGGCAATTTTAGTTAAGTCTGCGAGGAGCTGAGACCAATTTGTGGTCACAGCGACGAAGAAGGGGGAGGGGGGCGGCGTTCCTTTTTAGGAGCGTCGGTGACAACATCATTAACATTATGGTTATCAGGCGCCGGAATGTCCGGGTCTGGAAGAGAATCAGTTTGAGGGGCGGGGTTATTAGTAAGCATAGCAGTTTTCCTGCTGGCAGTGTGCCGTTTAGGCGGCTGCTGAAAGCCCTCATCATCAGCACCACGTGGGTGCTTTTTAGAGCTGCTAGGCACATTATAAACCTCATCAGATGCATTTACATTACTATTATTAACATTAAGATTGCCTGAATTGATATAATTAGACACTTTAGAGTTTACATTACTGGGATTAACATTTTTAGAAATGACATTACTATGCACATTAGAGCTGGCATTGCTGGAGATTACATTTCTGGTGTCCGTAAGAGACTGAGTGGCAGAGGAAGGGATAGAAGAAGCAGAATAACTGCCAGAGGGGGGCCTCCGACAGGTCTCGCCGTATGCAGGAAGGTTGAATTGTTACACAAGTCCATTTAAGAGTCCTTCGGAGTGGGCCAGGCTGCCCAAGATTTCTTCTTTACCTTGGGTGTTTGGAAGCAGTCTGAGGCTGTAGTTTAGCTTCTTAATCAGCTTCCTAAGGTTGTCAGCAGCAGTCCTTGGGTCGTTAAGAAATTCAGTAAGGGTGTCGTCAATTTCGTTAGCGGTAAAATCCATATTTGCAGTTGCAGTATCCATATTAGAGGTAGAAGTATCCAAAATCACAGCGGGAATATCCGAATTCACAGAAGAAATGTCACCACGTGGTGAGACGACCACGTGGGAATCAATCGGGTCAGGCATAGTCACTTCACGTCGCGGCTGCGACGCCATTGCACGGGGCACCAACAAAGCACAAGCACAAACACACGCCGACACTAGGAAAAGCACGGGAGGGTCACTCACAAATCCGCGGCGACAGGGCCGATAAGCACACCGGTAGCAGGAGCACAGGCAAAAACAGGTTCACGCACGGAGTCCACGCACCGAATGCTGAAAGATACGTTTTGGTGTAAAATCTTTTTAAAAAAGTCGTTTTATTAAAACTATATCCAGCCGATATTATATATAATCATAATTTCTTTAAGATAAAGTAATTGAATTTGATAATGGCGATTTGTGCCGTAATTAATTGTATCATTTTTTTCATTCCCTCGAATAATTGAAAATAAAGGGAATAAAATCAAGGACTTGTCTGTTAAAAGAAGCAAAGAATGGACTTTAAGAATCAACGGAGAAGATTGGAATACTGAAAATTTGAAGCACCGGAAAGTTTGCAGTGAACCCCCCATCCCCCCCATACACACTTTTCAAGACTTTTTAATGTTATGCGTATTTTTCATTTAACCCTTTCGCGACGAGTGGCACGCATACGCGCCAGCTGTGAAGTTGCATTCAAGGACGAACGGCACTCCCGCGGGCCGGAGGAAATTTTACCCTAAAGGACGACTGGCACGTATGGGTGTTTCTATGTGGAACGTTTTAGTTTGAATGTATTTGTCTCCTAGATGGCGCTAAATGCCCGTGGAAGCAACTTAAATGTATTTTGTAGATGTTTGACCTTGGCACAAGGAGAATCCAATGAATTATTTCTCCATTTGGAGCGGTGAAACACATGGTTCTGTAAAGTAAACATAGCACTTCTCGTAGCATCAACAATTTTATAATTGAGTTCCGGGTCTCGTTCTGATTTTGTCTTTTATTGATTTGGTTGTTGAATTAGAGGAATATAAGAGAGGTTTTTTTTTGAGTGGGTGGGGGAGGGGGGGTAAAGGAATGTGCGGCAATGAAATGATTAGGTTATTTATGTTCTCATGGAAAGGAAGGCTGGGATTTCGTTAATATATCCCATCGAAAAGGTCCAGATATGGAATAAAAATATATAAATCGTCAGAATCGGAATGAGGCCATAAATGGAATTTCCTTGTGTATACTGGAAAGGACACGGGATTATCAAGCTCTGATGGTGGGTATGGAGAACGCGTTGTGAAAACACTTCTAAGTGAACTTTCAGGAAAAGGATATACTTTGTATTTGGATAAATTTTTTACCTCTCCTGTACTTGCAAAGTATTTGTTGTCTAAGAATACGCATATATGTGGTACAGTTTTAAAAAATCGGAAGGACATGCCAAAGAATTATCCATCTGTACCTAAAACATATATACACTAAAATTTTTAATATTTTGATAAAAGAAAATTTGAATAAAAAATATACATCAAATAGAAAATAAGTATTTCCTTTCTTCCTGAAAAAAGTAGAATGCTGTGTTGAACGGGTGATTTTTAGTGAATTGTTTTCGAGAGTAAGGCTTAGCGCAAAAAAGTAGCCGTCTTTTACGCACATTTCGGAAACGAAGCGCTTCGTCCTTTGGGCCACGGTAGTTTCGGAATGCCGCCGTCCCGAAAGGGTTAAAGTAACCCTGGCATAAGCAAATGTTAAACAGTTGGGCCCACCCACACTTTTTAGAGTCAGGATAAGCCACTGGTGAGCATTTTATTCATGGTGAGTACATTATATGGTACAGTATGCTTTTCAATTTAAGTTTAATAAATCTTAAAAAAAGCGTAAAATTTTCTAGTTTTATAATTTGATTATACAATCATTGATTTATCAGCAATCAACTCCGTAATTTTTATTTTGTTTCATAAATCTAAAATTAAAAAAAAATCAACATCAAATTAAAATCACTAAATTCAGTAGTAGATACCTGTAGGTTAATTTCGTTTGTGACAGACATGACATCAGATGTGTAATGTAATACATTTGACATAGAAGATAATATTTCTAGGAAAACAAATTTTATTCTCAATATGTATATCTATATCACAGCTATTTCCTAGGGAAGTTTCAAAATCTCAATTTGTCTACTTATTTAATATAAAATTAAAAACCCAACGTGACAGACATGACATAAAACCGACATGAGATTTCAGTGACCATGAAGTTACATTAAAACTCTCTGAATTGGCAAGATATTGATTTGTGGTAACATTTTTTCCCCATAAAGTTTCCAACTATTGCCATGTTGATTTTCAAAAACATTAAAACCTCCAAGTTTCTATTAGAATTTTTTCCTTACACTTAACACACGTAAATTTCTTTGTTATAGCTATGTTACATTTTCATTTTTGGAAAACAGTAAGAAAGGCCAGCAAAATAATTTATTGATATTTTTGTATGTTGTTAACCATGGGTTCAAATGATATTGAGCAAACTGAAAAGTCCAACTATAAGTGTATTTTTTATTCTTATGTACACTCATGATTTTTGGCAAAGGTGATTGGATATCTCATCGGTCACATTGTTCTTAAACTTATCTCCTGTCTTTCACATCATTCTTAAATTTATTCTCCCGTCCTTCACATCTTTCCCGTCCTTCACATCTTTCTCGTCCTTCACATCATTCCCGTCCTTCACATCTTTCCCGTCCTTCACATCATTTATTGTATAGAAATCTTTTGAAAAAAGGGGTGGGGTCATACTTTATGTGTGTGTGTTCGTGAGTGCGATATCCCATGAACGAATAGAGCGTTTTGGAAGAAATTGGGTGCAAATATCATAATTAGTAAATACTGAAGCCCTATTGATTTAAAACACAATCAAATGTACAGAAGATCCCAAAATTTTTGAATGGAATTTAGAAAAATATCATTAATCCTTCCATAATATTATGCAAATAATCATTTCTAAAGCAATTTCTTATTAGGAAACAAATGTCTCAAACTTTAGACTGCTGGCATGAATGTTCTCGAGATATTGCACATTTTTCAAATACATTTATAAAAAATGTATATCAATGTGTCTCAGTTTTTCTGTAAAGTTTGGTTCATTCTTAAATTCGATGTAAAGAATTTCCTGAAAAAAGAGAGCGGCATACTCCCATCAACTAATCAATTACAATGATTCTGGATAGGATCCACATTGGTAAAACGAATTCCTATACAAAAATCCCCATTCGATCGTCTCCCCCTCTATTTCTGAAACTTCAGATAAGCCAATGAGAAGGATTTGTATGCTACAGCATAACATACTAGGTTTTCTAGTATTTTATTAATTTGGTATCCAACTACTAATGTTTGGATTTAAAATTTCAAGCCATATGTGTTACAATAGGAACCGAAAAGTTTTAAACAGCAGTCAAGAAATGATTTATAAAATAAATATATTATGTATTTTATCAATTTGAAAATAAATAAATAAACGCATTTTATGAATAGGATAAAATAAAATAATAATTGATTAACAAAGTCTAAAATTTTAGAAATTATTTTAAGACAAATGCAAATTTATGTTACATTTAAAAATTATTTTGCACACACCTTATTTTAATTCCGATTAAATAAATAATATAATCTGAAGTAATACGCAAAAATATGCAAAATATTTTAATTCCATTCAAATAATTATGTATAATATTCAACTATATGATATGGAAATAACGCCTGTATCAGTTGTAGTATACTAACTGACTGACTGAGAGATGGCTTTGGGATGTTCGCTACGGAAAACCCGGCATTATCCCTTTTGTTCCTCACAAAGTCATGGAAAACACAAATTTCTTAAAGACAAAAAAACACTCCAAGTCATAAGAAAAACACACGCACAAACGCTCAAAGTTAAAAATCAAAATGGGAGAAACGCTCAGTCGCTGATTCTATCTCTTATCGTCTCTTAGCTCTCTAAATCCTCCTTCGAGGACTTCGTTCCGTGCCTCGTTCAAGAGTTCTTAAGTCTTTATAGTTTCGGCTTTCCATTTCCGCTCAGCTTCATTCTTTGAGTTTGTTTCTTCGTCCGTATCACTTTCCCCCGGTTCCATTTCTATGTTGTTTCCCGCTGGTTCTGTGCCGGTATTCCTCTCCTCTGGTTCCGATTCTATGTTGTTCGTCTTTGGTTCAGTCTCAATTTCTCTTTCCTTCTGTTTTACTCTTTCTCTTCCCTCTGTTTTCCTCTTCAAGTTGTCTCAGTTTGAATTCTATAATTTGGATTCTCTTTTCCAGTCTTGAGTTGGTCTGGGTTAGTTTCTTTACTTTTTCAACATAATAGTTCTGTATCTTTTCTACAGTTTTCTGGAGTTCTACCAGGATTTTTCCTAAGTGTTCATTGCTTGTATCTTTTTCATCCGCTCTTATTCCCCCTGGGGTACTGATTTTTTGCAAGTTGTTGCGTACTCTTCTTTTTTCTCTATTTCATGTTTAGCTATTCTGTTAGGTTCTTTGTCGTCTCTTTTATTATTTGGTGAAACTATTTTTCTTCTTCACAAAGATACAGTGTATACTTGTTGCCAAACGGCTTTTCAAACACCTAAAGCAGGTTTTTGTTTCCGCATCACAGGCTGTCATTTCATGTTTTCCACCGCATGCACTACACTTGGGTTTATCAGTACAGTTCCGTTTGGTATGATTAAAGTTTAGGCAGTTTTTGGCAAATTATAGGTCTGGTTTGGCAAATTATAGGTGACATATGTGAATAAAATTTCTTTACCTTAAATATTATCTTCTATGTCAAATGTGATATATTACACATCTGATGTCATGTCTGTCACAAACGAAATTAACCTACAGGTATCTACTTCTGAATTTAGTGATTTTAATTTAATGTTGATTTTTTTTAATTTTAGATTTATGAAACAAAAAAAAATTAGAGTTGATTGTTAATAAATCAATGATTGTATAATCAAATTATAAAACAAAAAGTAAAGTCTTTTTTAAGATTTATTAAACTTCAATTGAAAAGCATACTGTGCCATATAATGAAATGAAATGCTCACTACAAACTTCCCTGTGCTTCAAATTTTCAGTATTCAAATCTTCTCTGTTGATTGTTGAAAGCCATTCTTTGCTTCTTTTAACAGACAAGTCCTTGATTTTATTCCCTTTATTTTCAATTATTCGAGGGAATGAAAAAAATGATACATTACAATCACGTACGGATCGTTTGCTGCAGTTAATTACGGCACAGATCACTATTATTAAATTCAATTACTTTATCTTAAAAGAAATGATGATTATATATGATATCTGATATCGGCTGCATATAGTAATAAAACGACTTTTTTTTTTAATTACACACCAAAAATATCTTTTACATATGAACCTAATGCAAGTTCAACGTTTGTTTGTACTAAGAGAACTTAGGATTTTCTTCGCTAGATGGACGTGACGTCAGCTGAATCCTCCCTATTCCCTTTTTAGCGCCACTGGGTTCACTTTCGAAATTTTTGCATTTTCGCTTGTGATAATAATCTTTACCAAGTCGATTCCATTTTGAAAAGCTACTTGAGCTTCTTCTATGTCATTCTATTTGTTTATTTTCCACCGCTCCGTATTTCAGGAAATTCTCCAGTTTTTTCTGCCACATTGTCTGCCATTGTGTCGATATTTTTCCGTTTATAGTGTCGAAAGCCCAGGCTGACCAGCTCATCCTAGGACAAAGAGCAGTTTGATGGGCGGCAGGACCGTTTACCGTGTGACACACTTGTTCCTCCTGACTCGTCTTCCACTGTTCAGCATTGGCCAGCACATTCAGCACCCGTCCACACACATTCAGCACTCGTCTTCCACTGTTCAGCATTTCCATTACTCTATTCAACACCATCATTGACAGTTTTCCTCAAGTTTTACCTGATATTATTTCTTCGATTTAATTTCGAACGTTGGTTAATCACAATCCATCCAACAGTGTTCCCGACCAACGAAGTGAACATTTACCTCTGCCCTTATGATACCATTACTGCCTGAATATACTTTTTCTTCGATACTGACCACTCTCCTAAGGAGGTTAGTGTCATTATCGTGCACTTTTATATTCAAAAGTTCCACTAAAGCTAATTAATTTTATCCGAAAAGTGTGTGTTGTCATCAGAACTGCACTTCCGCTCTGTAGGTTTATCTCTATCATTCAATGCTTGTTCAAAAATCTTCAGCGCGTTTTCTCTATTGAGATCGAAACTGGCCCTCTCCTGTTTAAAGGCCGATTTTCTATCACAAACAGAAATGAACAAGTTATTCAAGTTGTTAACACACTCCAAAAATGCTTTGCGTAACACTGGCTCAACTTCTTCTGAAGTCGAACCACTAAAGTCCGCTATGACAAAATTAAGAACAATTCGTTCAATTCTTCTTAACTACTTGTCAGTATCTAAAAAATGGCTTACTCACAGTATAAGCCACATTAAAAATACAATGTTAAGAATAAAAACTCTTTAAAATATTTAAAACTGTAAAAAATTGAAGCCACAACTCATAACTGACCGACATTTCACATTATCACAATTTTGAGTAAACTTCAGAAAGTTTTGGGAAAGTTTGTGTTTCGTTTTCATTCCAACATCTTTGACCTCCTTAGATTCAAAATTAAAAGTTGCTTGTTGCTGTTTAAAATTTTTTAAATTGCCTGGCCATCGTACTAGCTTTTCAAAAGTTAAAGCTTCTATCTTAACACCAACCTTTATCTCAACACCAGCAACTATTAGATCCCGAATTGTTTCAAAAGTTCATGGAAAGAAGTCATGAATTTGTAAACATTTAATCCTACAAGCTGAACGCGGATGTTGAATTTTGATCCACTCGTGAATAATGTTACGTTTGCGATAAAATAATATTAAAAACCTTTCAACCCTTTTTAATACTTTTTGCTAATTTCAGCATTCAATATTAGTGCATGTGGAATTAGTTCAGTTTCGTCACCCATAGTACAAATGAATCGACTCTGATTCAGGTTTGCTCTACATAAAAACTAACAGAAGGAAGAAATATTTCATAACTCACAGATAAGACATCAATATCGACTAGTTTGATACCTAGATTTGTGACCTTGAGCGTTCAAAGGAGGAAAAGTCCTCCTCTTTACCTTCTTTATGAGCGCCATTGCAAGGGCCCCCTTGCTCAAAGTGAAGTTTACTTTTACGAAAGTGGGTTCAGACTGCTCTGGCTGGCTACAGGAAAGGTAGTTGTTGTTGTTGAGACCCAGACCGTCCGACAACAAACAGGAAAGGTAGTGGAAAATCTGAAGCTCAATAAATCTGAAACGAAATGAATACAAAGAAAAATCGTTGAGGTACAAACCGGTAGAAACGAAATACAAAAGAAAAGAATGGCATAAAGGCCTTTTCAAAATTCCTGAAATTTCTTTTATGTCAGAAATGCCCGTTTTTGCGCCACACAAGTGAAAGCTTTATAGTTCAAATTTGAAAAAGGTCCGAAGAAAACTCTTTGCGGTACAAACCAGCACAAACGAAGTACAAACGAATGGCATAAACATTTTCTCGAAATTCGTTAAATTTCTTGTGTGTCAACAAATCCCGTTTTGGCGCCAAACAAATGAAAGCTTTATAGTTTAAATTTGAAAAGGGTCCGAAGAGAACTTTTTGCTGCACAAACAAGCACAAACTGATGGTATAAACGTATTTTCGAAATTAATATAATTTCTCTTATGTAAACAATGGCTGAGCGTGAAGTTAGCCCCCCCCCCCCCCGGAAACGAAAATGCTATAAATCGAAACCAAAAGAAGTACAAACGATTCCACTAGTTTTTATCATTTGTGCTTTCCACGGGGGGGGGGGGGAAACTTCACAGAGGTAGATGAAAGAAAATGATATAAATCGAAAACGAAAGAAGCACAAACGAAAATTTTTGCAGCACAAACGAATGGCATAAACGTTTTTTCGAAATTCATTAAATTTCTTGTATGTCAACAAAGACCGTTTGCGCCAAGCAAATGAAAGCTTTATAGTTCGAATTTGAAAAGGGTTCGAAGAAAACTTTTTGCTGCACAAACGAGTGGCATAAACGTTTTTACGAAATTGATGTAATTTCTCTTATGTAAACAATGGCTGAGCGTGAAGTTAGCCCCTCCGGAAAAGAAAATGCTATAAATCGAAAACGAAAGAAGCACAAACGAAAATTTTTGCAGCACAAACGAAGTACAAACGATTCCACTAGTTTTTGTCGTTTGTGCTTTCCACGGGGTGGGTGGGGGGTGGGGCAACTTCACGGAGCATTGAGATTACAGCTTATTTTAATTCCGAATAAATAAATAATAAAATCTGATGTAAGTAAAAATGTGAAAAATATGTCAACTTCATTCCAGTAATTACGCAAAATATTCAACTATATAATTTGGAAATATGCCTTTCTGATTTATGACGATATTGCAGTTATATTTGACAAAAAATTCGTCTGCTACTGGTTTTCTGCCCGTATGTCTGGACGAAACTCATCGATAAATCTGGTATCATTGTCCCGGGATGAAATTCATGTACTGATTGGTGAAAATTTGGTGCTTTTATGGTTTTTGTAATTTCAGAAGCAGCCTAGGTAATCAATCACAGACTAATATATGTGTATGTAATGTTCCTGAAATAATGTAGTTTCGTGGTTATATTTTTAAGAAGTTTTTAATAGATTTTGTTTATATCCATGAAGATTTTGCGTTAGAAATGGAAGTAATTCAACGAACTTTGGTATCAAGATATTTATTCAAAATCATTTTATCGGTAGTATTCAAGATCAGTTTATCGTAACATCTTTTGTTAAAGGGATTTAAGTCGTGTTTATGAGTCTATTTATTCTCTGGATTCTGTCTTAAGAAAACATTTTTTGGAACCGAATTCTGTCTGCTCGGACGTTATTTAAAGAGAAAAAATTCGGTAGATGATGTTAAAAATATAATGACATCAGTATTTGATTCAAATTTAAAATTAAGGCTTACTAAGAAATAATTTCATTGCAGAGAGCAGAAACAGTATATATTTTTCCATTTCTATTTACCAGGCCTTTATTCTAGTCTTCATTTTATAGGTTTGAGCTATCAGATAGGTTCTGACACAGTGAGATTTAAAATTCTGTCAAAACAAGAAGGTGGGCCGAAGAATTGACCTAACAATCAGTTGATTTATCAATCAGTTTATATGGTCAAACAAGATTTTTAAGGTAAATAATTCACCTAAAGAAGGATTCAGTTTTTTTACTCCAAAACTGGTTAATGCTAATATTTATATTTTTTATGCTATTTTAATATGATGAAGTTTTTACTCTTTAACTTATTTAGGTAGGGTATAGCCCTTGTTCTTGATTGATAAGATTTGGACAAAGATAATAACTTTTATATATATTATCTTATCCAGAATTTGTAACTCATACAAGAAATAATATTCCAATGAAAGTAGTTGGATTACATGTACTTGCACACTGGGATGGAAACTTTTTGTATGTAAAGTATGTCTAAAAGCATCTGCAAAGAAATGTAGTTTCTATGTTCTAATGTAGCAAAGAAATGTACATTTCTTTGCACACCAGTGTGGTCACTGGTATAAAGCCTTTTTCATGTAAAATATGTCTGAAAAGTGATTTAAATAATCATCTAGGTGTGCACACAAGTGAAAGGCCTTGCATATGTCAGAAAGCATTTAAAAAAAAACAGATTAGATAGACACCTACTTGTGTACACTGCTGAAACTTCTTTTGTATTTAAAAAATGTTAGAAAACATTTGCAAGGAAATGTTTAAATAATCCCCTAGGTGTGCACATTGGCTTTTTGTAAGTAAAATGTGTCAAAGTATTTGCAAAGAAAGTGGTTTAAATAGTCATCTACGTTGGTTCAAAACTGTAAAGCATTTTGTACGTGGCATATGTCAGAAAGCATTTTCAGAAAAAGTAATTTAAATAGACACCTACTATTGCACCTTGTTGAAAAGCCTTTTGTATGTGAAAGCATTTTCACAAACAGGTTGTTTAAATATGCACAAACTTGTGCACACTGATGAAAAAGCTTTTGTTTGTGAAATATGTCAGAAAGCATTTTCACAAAGGTAGTTTAAATGTGCACAAACTTGTGCACACTAATGATAAGCTCATTGTATGTGAATTATCTCAGAAAGCATTTTAAAAAAAAGCTAATTTAAATAGACACCTACTTGTGCACTCTGCTGAAAATTCTTTTGTATGTGAATTATGTCGGAAAGCATTTTCACAAAAAGATAGTTTAAATACACACAAACTTGTGCATACTGACGAAAAGCCTTTTGTATGTGAATTATTTCAGAAAGCATTTAAAAAAAAAAAAGGTAGTTTAAATACTCACAACTTGTGCATACTGATAAAAACACTTTTCACGTGTGAAGTAGTCGTAAAATATTTATGCAAAAAGACAATTTAAATAGACACAAATTTTTACACAGGTGAAAAAACATGTATGCAAATCATTTCAGAAAGCATTTGGACAAAAAATTTTGCACTCTGGTGAAAAGATAGATGAAATATGTCAGAAATATGTAAATTAATATTAACGTGTACAATTGTGCACAACAGAATTTGTATTGCAACCCCTAGGCAATATTTTCATTCTTCTTACAACTGAATAAAAGTGGTTTATATTTTGTTCCCTAAAGTCCCTTATTTTACTTGGTGATCCTAAGTAATTTTCTTGGGGTGCCTGTCAGCAGATATGGCTATGCAGGAGTTACCTATTTAGTTGTTGTTGAGACCCAGACCGTCCAACCTACCAGAAAGGTGTAAGATAACCATTTGGACGGCTAGGAAGTGCCACCCAATTTAGACTGGAACCCAGTGGGGGAGGCATCCACAGGGACTGTACCCTCCTTCCCCTATCACCAACCTCTCGGAAGGACTTACGGACCCACATGTTTAACGTGATCGTACTGTGCATGAGCACGGTGGCAGTTGTGTCAGCGTGCAAATACAGCGTACCCAAAATGTGTCAACAGCACGTGGTGTTCTCAGGTGGTCACCCACCCAAATACTAACCGTGCCCGATGCTGCTTGACTTTGGTGATCTAACGAGAACCGGTGTTTCCAGCACGGTAGGGCCGTTGGCACCTATTTAGTGTAATATTCATTTGTAATCATATTTATGTACATTAAAATGTTTTTTTTTTTTTTTTTTTTTTTTTTTTTTGTAATACATGTTTTCTGAAATATTACCTATTTAGTGTAATATTCCAGAAAACATGTATAAAAAAAAGCCCTATTTTAATGTACATAAATATGATCACAGTGATATTTGAAATAAAGATAAGCCAAAAAATAAATCATTCACTTGTAAAGTATGTGAGAAAAAATCCTGGTAAAAAGCCATCAGTTAAACCAGAGACCAACCCACTGCACTTTCATCTCACTCGCCAAGTCGCCACCAAGCGTTCTGATTGTGAGCGCTTTATGTTATAATCTGGTAACCTCTTCTATCGGTGATTCACAGCTGTAATTGTGTAATCCAATAAGAACACTTTTCTGTGGTTGCTACAGTTTTCTGATGTAAAAGCACATTTCTCTCAATATTTTTGGCTATAGTTGCATGTGCTTTTATTATTTGCTTTTTTTTTCATAAATTGCAAATTAATTTTAATTTAATAATTTTTTTTAACTTAAGTTTTATTTTTGCGGATTTGCTTTTGTTCTCAATCATATTTTCCTTATGTCTTCAGGTAAGCGTGAGCAAATAGACGGTGAATGTAGTGTTGTGAAACGTGGTAGAATAGATGTTGGTTTGAATGAATCTTGTGTAAAATTCTATTATAATTTGAAAAATAAAGGTTTGAAAGAAGTGATTAATTGGTGTGTTATGAAGGGATTAGGAGTGATAAATATGTTTGTCCTAAGTGTGGAGAGGAAATGAAGTTGTGTAAGGGAGACCGAATGATTGATTTGTTGAATGGAGCGGTTTCAGCTGGAAGAGGAGTCCAGAAGGTTAGTGCTTTTTGTTTAATTTATCCCGTGTTTTGAAACTGTATATTTTTCTGTGTTTAGAATTGCTTCCGCCTTTAAAAGTTCTTAATCTTTTCAGTTAGAGTACAAAGTTTTTTAAAAGTATCAATTTTTTGAAATTTTGTTAAAACCTATTCTAACACAGATCACTGATACATTCGTTCAACAGATTTTGACCTTGAGGTCGAATCTTTGCCCTCTGCATGGATCTTCGGTTGCATGAAAAAAGTGATCTTGCTAGGTGCGACATGCACAGATAAAATTGCAGCATATTGTGTCTGGGTGCTGCAGGTGATCGCTCTTAATAAACCGGAGATCACTGGGAGCCCTGTTCTTGTGTAGAACGACCTTTAGGTCAAACCCCTGCCCCTACATGGATCACTGGTATATTCGTTCCACAGATTTCGACCTTTAGGTTGAACCCATGCCCCTACATGGACCACTGGTACATTCGTTCCACAGATTTTGACTTTTAGGACGAACCCCTGCCCCCTTTACGGATCTTCAGTTGCATGGAGAAAGTGATCTTGCTACGTACAACATGCACAGATAAAATTGTAGCATATTCTGTGTCTGGATGTCGTAGGTGACCATTCCTAATAAATTGAAGATCACTGGGGGCCCTGTCCAGGTGTAGAATGACCTTTAGGTCGAACCCTTGCCCCTACATATATCACTAGTACATTCATCCCTCAGATTTTGACCCTTAGGTCAAATCCTTGCCTTTATATGGACCACTGATACATTTGTTCCATAGATTTCAACCTTTTGGTCGAAATCTGTATGGATCTGTCCCTGTATGGATCTTTGGTTGTATGGAGAAAGTGATCTTGCTACATGCGACATGCTCAGATAAAATTGTAGCATATTCTGTGTCCGGGTGCTGCAGGCGACCATTCCTAATAAACTGGAGATCACTGGGAGCCCCATCCCTGTGTAGAACAACCTTTAGGTCGAACCCTTGCCCCTACAGGGATCACTGGTACATTCGTTCCACAGATTTCGACCTTTAGGTTGAACCTTTGCCCCTACACTGACCACTGTTTCCATAGATTTCCACCTTTAGGTCGAATTCCTGCCCCTGTAAGGATCCTCGATTTCATGGAGAAAGTGATTTTGCTATGTGTGACATGCACAGATAACATTGTAGCATAAAAATTTTTAAGTTCACAAAAACCTTATTTTGTCACGTTTTTATGAGTACTATTCACTGTTATTCAAATTAAATTACACTATCACATATTAAAAACTCTTGTTCAGAACATAGTAAATGTCATTTTGGTGGGAGGAGCATATTTCTATACACGGAAGAATACATCACTTAGGATGGGTGGGGCCAATTTTAAAACATGGGAGAATGCGCCAACTTGGCGCAAATTGTATTTAGAAAAAATATGTAGGGTGGATTGGTCTCCAGATTTACCAAGCCATCTGTGTCTGAAGCTATAATTAAAATGCAGCTTCATTGGACAGTTAAATATTATATTGACCTCTGTTGGCATGCTTTATAAATGATTACTGTTTTGGCAAGATTCTTCACCTGAATTGAAATTACATGGTTATAACGGAGCACTGTAAATGAAAACAAAACTCAAAAGGATAGAAATACAAATATAAATGCATTAAAATAAATTTTTTATTAAGGCATTACTATTTTCCTAAAATAATTTTTGATGTAACTGATTTTTTTTTTAGCTCAGAATAAATTTTGTCCCCTTAAACCTACCTGCTGACAAAATAATTCTACTGAAATTATACTGACCAAATTAAAAGGCAATTAAAGACTAACCAAAGTTAAAAGAAATTCTGCCTCTATCTAGATGGAAACAGACCTTTTAAACCCCATTACACAAGTAGGTGTATGGGAGTTGAATTCTTAATGTTCTATAAACTTGACCTCATAACCTGAAAATGGTCTTATGAAAATTGGTCACTCATAGATATAATCACTTAGAAGTGTCTTTTCTCATGTTTTTTTTAAAATGAAAATGATCGCTAATGTAAAGCAATTGGTTTCAGTCAAAAATAATTAAATATGTAAGGTTGAAAATATTAACAAAATACAAGGCTTTACAAAGCATTGCATTGCTCGTGCAGTTCAAATGTAAATTCTAAAAGATGTCTACTGGAGCAACATTTGCCAGTGCATTTCTAAAAATATCTGATGTTGGCAGAACATGCCTTTCCTTAAATCTTTCACAGCTTAACCCTTTCGGGACGGCGGCATTCCGGAGCTGTCGCGGCCCAAAAGACGAAGCGCTTCACTTCCGAACTGGTCGAAAAGGACGGCGCATTTTTTGCGCTAAGCCTAACTCTCGAAAAAAATTCACTTAAAATCACCTATTCAACACAGAAATCTACTTTTTTCAGGAATAAAAGAAGTATTTATGTTCTATTTGATATATAATTTTCATACAAATCTGAATACAAAATACTCGTTAGTTGCTCCCATTCTTTTATTCGAAATAAACGAATAATTTCACTGCCTCTAAAACCCAAACAAAAAAAATACTCTCTTATATTCCTATGATTCACCAACGAAATCATAACGCTGAAATAAAAGTAAAAACCGAAACTCAATTATAAAATTGTTGATGCTACGAGAATTGCTCTGTTTGTTTATGTTACAAAATGATTTTCACCGCTCCAAATGGAGAAATAATTCATTCGATCCTCTTCTGCCAAGGTCATGCCTCTGCAAAATACATTGAAGTTAGTTCCATGGACAAGTAACGCCATCTAGTACACAAATTAAAACGTTACTCATGGTGGCACTTATAGGTGCCACTATCCGCTTGCGGTAAAATTTCCTCTGGCCCGAGTGAGTGCCGTTCGTCCTTGAATGCAAGTTCGCAGCTGGCATGTGGGCGTGCCGATCGTTGCGAAAGGGTTAACAAAATTAACTTTTATTTTGTTCAAAAATAACTTGACAAGTAGAAATATAGCTAGTATCTAAGCAATATAGTTCACATTTTAAACAATTTTAACCATGAAACTCACTATATTTTGAATCAAGAATATTAACTTCAGGAATTATCAAGTAAATTAAACTTTGTTTTCCAAATGAATATTCATCAATTTGACATCATTTTCATTAATTTAGTGTTCTTTCTTCCAGTTTAGCAACATTTAAAAAAAATCGCCAAGTTATTTTATATCAAAGTCATATAGATTGTAAATATGTGTATATAAATATATATATATATATCAAAGTGTGGATCTGTTTATAAAATCTAATGGACAAAAAAAGATTTTCCTTAGTTTAGTTAAGGGGGAAGGAGAGAAGGATATTTGAGAATCATAGCAGTTATTATAGCTATGCTTTAAATCTTTAAATTGTGCTTGAATTTTTTGTCAAAGATAGAAGAACGGTCTAATTGTTTCATTATATAGTATACAAATTTGTTAATATATAGGGAAAGTGTGAAAACCTAGGCAACACGACAGACCCGAAGGCTTACTGTAGCTTGATGTGTGGCCGGAGTGGGGTAAGTGTGATACTTGTGGTAGACTGGCTTCCTGCATTCTAACATCAATTGATCATGCTAAGCAGCACTACACAGATTATAAGTTCAGCTCGAAAGATAGTTTTTCTATTGCGGGAACCAGCTGTTTTTACCCCATTTGTGTTTGAACCCATAACCCGGGCCAAAACAGTCTGTCCTTGCATACTTTTTGAAATTTATACATTTTGTGCTGTGATTTACCTTAAAGAATGCTGACAGGATTCAGCAGCATTATCATTTTGCTTAACATGTAGCTAAGATAAATGCTCATTATTTTTCAAAAATTCAACAATTTAGAGAGATTTATCTAGTTATGATAAAAATAAGATTCCATATAAGTTAATTATGAAGTCAAAATTGCTTACTATCAGCATCTCTTACTTTAATTTATTTAATAATGTATTTGCAAGTGATTATGATTTTAATTATAAGGATATTATAAGTCCTACAGAAATGAGTTGAAACTAGAATGTATAATCATTAAAGGACATAATCTTGGTTGATTTTGTCTGGTAACGGACTTGACAAATTGTCCTGCAGCTGCTACTGCAACAGCATTTAAATACTATACCTAAGACTAAAGTGTTCGATTTGCTGCATTTATAGATACGCCAAACATAAACATTATCATATGTTTCAATTTCTAAAGAAAATTTCGAAGTTGAAAAAAATTTTTTTTTTCAAATGTAAACATATAGTGAAAATGACCCAAAAGATAATAAAACTAATAGAAAAATTAATCATAAACTCTCTGATTTGATTACAAAAAAGAGTTCTTTAACTGTTATTTAACGAACACCCTTATAAAGTGTATATTAATTGATTATTATGGAAATAATAAAATCTGGCCTGTCATTGGTTCAAAATTATCAGTTGGTCCACTAGTTTAAAAAAGTTGCCTATGACTGGTTTAGAACATGTTCATTAAAGTTATATCTTCAATTTAAAGTATTCTCTGAACTAATTTTTCATTTCATTGAAATATTGTATTAACAATTAATGTATGATTCTTACAGGCATTTCGTGCTTTTTTGGACTTTGATGGCTCTGATGGTATGATACGGAGTCTGCTTCCATCACATGCACAGTTCAGTAACCCTTAGGAATGCAACACCACATATGGTTCGGAAGAGGAGACTACCAACAAAGGACAGCAGCTGATAGAATTGCTAGTGGATAAGAGTAAAAGAGAAAACTTAGCAAAAGCAAGGCCAGTTCCTAGAAGTGGCATGTACAAGGGGAGAGATACACAAGTCCCCAAAGGAATACAGAAGCAAGTGACAAAGAGAACAAGGGCATGACACTTCACCAGCGCCCCTACTTATTCCAAGTTGCTGCCACTCAAAGCACACATTAACTTAAAGCGCCTCCTGGTCATGATGGCAGTTAATTTAGGACCCAACCATTTGGGAACAAATATCGCATGCTCAAAATTCCATTCCATGACCAGGAACGTTACAGAGCATTCAATTCAAACTCTGATTAATTTTTTCCAAAATGGACAGGCATGTGATAATTTAATAATTTGTCAATGTAATGGATAAAGAATGAACAATTTTGCTATCATAACACACTGCCCTGGCATGTCATAGGGGATAGATCACATTATGCCCTTGAGCCACTTAAATTAGACTGGAACCCAATAGGAGGGGGGAGGGGGGGGGAATGTGAAAATCACAGGAATGGTACCCTCCTTCCCTGATCCATCACCTTACAGAAAGGCCTTTGATTGACTATTTTCTCACAAATAAATAGTTCTTTATTTATATGTGAGTGCACAGATGTGTATTCAAGTCATTCTCATAAAATATTTTTAACACACTTCACTAATAAATGGTTTTTCACCAGAAAGAGTAGCTATGAGAATTTAAAATACGAATCAAAAATCCTTTTAGGTACACCTCACAAGTAACTGGTATCTCACCAGTATGAGCATGGGAAAGAGTGTGTAAATTCCTCTTGGGGGAAAAAATCTGCACACCTTACAAATAAACAGTTTAACATAAGTATTAGTGTATATGTATATACAAGTAATTGGTATCTCACCAGTATGAGCATGGGCAAGAGGATGCAATCACTCTTTGGGGGGAGGGGGATTCGTTATGACACACCTTACAAATAAACTGTTTATCATCAGTATCAATGTATAGATGAGCCATTATAGGGGAGACTGAAGTAAGTTGGCACAGTGCCAATAACTGTGCAATTTTTGTTCATATGAAGTTGAGAGAATTGCCATATTCTTGATGGTCTTTCATTTGTATACAAATTTTCACTTTCTCATATTTTGTAATACAGTATACAGAAAGTATAGCGCAAATTCATGAAAATTTTTGAATTCGAGATTATGATGCCAAAATATGTTTTAGGATCTCTTGAACACTTTTTGACTATTTCTGGAGTGATGTCTGTCTACCTGTGGTCGATTTCTTATTTCACAATAGCTGCCACAAATATTAATGGATTTCTACAAAACTTTATATTCAGCTTTGTTATTCAAAAATCTGAAATTAGATACAATCTTTTGAAATTGGAGCTAAAACTTCAAAAAATTTTATTTTTAACAGAGCTGAATAGGAAAAAATTTGACACAATTATGCATAAAAGGAGTTATTTATGGCACAAGATCATGAGGCACAAGATCATAGTTTCAATTATTGTTGTGAAAAAGAGCCGTGATACAATTTTTGTATTCATGACGATTAGCCTCCTCTGGGGAGGGGGAGGACACAAGTTACCCCCTTTAGGGGTACTTTGTCAAGTATGGTTTCAATCGAAAGATTTATTTCAAGCCCTTTAAAGTGAAGGGTAATTGTTAATAAGTAATGTAATTATAATCATTTGGACAAATACTGGTTTTTCAAAATTTTACTTGTAAAATTTGAAAAATAAAAGAAAAACCACCAACTGTTTAAAAATGGATTCTTATATGAGAAAGTCCAGATGAGCCACACACCAGTTAATTATTACTCTTTTAGAAAAAAATTTGTATAGTTGCAGCATTTGTTTCTTTTTCATAAAAGTTTTGTTTTATCATTTTATAAATCATGTTATTGTATGTAATGTATATCATTAATCCTTACTTTATTCATACCCATTGTTTGAAGTGTTACAAGCATATTATAACTATGTGACATGCAGAGTAATATGTACCTGAATGTATACAATGAGGTTGGTTGGCTCACTCATTCCTGAGTTAGTTTGTTAATATTCCAACCTGCTCCATACAGTGAGAAAGCAATATATTACTAGTATTGGGCAAACAATATGTATATAATTAGTTATTCGGCTCATCTTTTGTATTTCAGACGTTTGACATCTTTCATTTTAGTTTTTGACTTTACTTTCTTTGCAGCGTCTGATAAAAGATGAGTCATAATAATTTACGGGACAATGCTTTATATACATGTTAAACATCATTTAAAAAAATCTGATGTGGACAACACATGATTTTACCTACAGACTCAAATTTATATTCTCTTTCCGAATCCATTAAATTGACTTTTAATTGCACAAAACAACGTGGATAATTATTTGAAATAAAACTGAATTGCCAGTTTTATTTCAAATAATTATTCATGTTATTTTGTGCAATTAAAACTCAAAATGAATTGGGAAAGATAAAATAAATATGAGTCTGTAGGTAAAGTCATGTGCTGTTCACATCAGATTTTTAAAAATTATGTTTAACATGTATATAAAGTATCATCCCGCAGATTATTTTGACTCATCTTGCCAAACACCTGGAATTATGAAATTTACTTTCCAATTTATTTTTAAACAGTTAGCGAAGAACAATATTACTTTAAGTCAGTATGAGATTTGTCTGAATTTTCAAAGTCTAATGCAAAGATGAAGTGATGTCTATACATTAATTTTTTTTCCTTTAAATTTTTAAAATTGTGGCATGTCTTTCCACAGATATTGAATCCATAATAATTTAATATAAGGTCTTTTTTGATGTATGTTTTTCAACTAAAAATTAATATGATTGAGCAATATGATTCAACATAAAGAATTTTATTTTTATTCTCAGTAAATTTAGCATATAATAATGCAGTCAACATTAAACAAAATTTTCAAATATGAAGCATTTTGTGTCTATGACATGCCTTTTGTATATACAGAGCAGTAAAAAATCTAAAAGAAAAGAAATTAAAATTACATTGCTCTTTATGGACTTCAATAAAATTATGATCAAATGAATATTCATTTATACCTCTTTCAAAATCAGTAAGTTTCTGTGAAACCTTCTTTGAGGCATACATCAATTAAACCTGTAAGTGGGGTTAATTGAGACATAAAAAATCAGATAGAAAAAAAAACCAAAATTTACCCTAAAATAAAAGATATTATGCCATTTAGAAAGCTTCATTCCATGATTGTTGTTGTTGAGACCTAGACCGTCTGATCTACCAGAAAGGTTTAAGGTAACATTTTGGACAGCCGGGAAGAGCTACCCAATTTAGACTGGAACTTAGTGGGGGAGGCATCCACAGGGACCATACCCTCCTTACCCTACCACCATCCTCTCGGAAGGACTTACGAACCCACATGTTTAACATGATTGTACTCCACGTGAACACGGCAGCAGTTTTGGCAGTGGAGAGAATCGAACCCAGACCTACCGAATGCAATTCACACACACTAACCACTGGGCTACCGTGCCCTCATTCCATGATTGTGTTACATTATTTTGTTTTTAGTAGATGCCTGAAAAGCATAAAAAATTATATTGTGGAAATTACACCATTTAGAATTCTGTCTTCTCCATAATGCTTGACTGATTTCCTCAAGACATTCCGGGTGTTTTTTTTGCAAGGATGAGCATAGAGCATTCAAATTAATGTTGATTATATTTTTTCTGGCATATTTATATAAAAAAAATTAACTGATAAACAGGAATAATTTGAATACATCGTTCTCACACTGATGTAAGTGCGATGAATTCCAATTATTTTTTTTATTAAATTCTTCATGGCACACCTCACAAGCAAAATGTTTTTAAAAGAATAAGTATAGAGATACTCCTTTGCTTAAATCATTTGTGGCACACCTCACAAATAAAAGGTTTCTAGCAAACCTCGCAAATAAAAGATTTCTAGCACACCTCACAAATGAAAGGTTTCTTATTATCAATTATTGAATCTTTTCTGGCACACCTCACAAATAAAAGGTTTCTTATAAGTATGTGTACAGAGAACTGTATTCAAATTAGCAATTGTATTAAATATTTTCTGACACACCACGAATCGACTGTTTTCATCAGTACGAGTATGGAAATCGGAATTCAAACTATTCATTTGATATTACTCATTGTACTTATATTTTATGAAACATAGTGCTGTTTTGGTTCTTTCCTAACTATCTGTTAAATGAATTCAAGTTATTTCTTTAAGTATGTCAACTATATATTAACATAATATGAACACACTGTAACTTAACATACAGTAACAACTGTATGTTAAGATGTCACAGTCTTGTCTAGCAATAAAATTGTATAAAGAAAATAATTTAGAATAATTAATTTTAGAAGTTATATCTTCATTTTAAAGTATACTGAAATCATTTTGCATTTCGTTGAATATAAAATTAGTAATTAATGTATTAATCTCAAGTTATTGAATTCAAGTTATTTCTTTAAGTATGTCAACTATATATTAACATAATATGAACACACTGTAACTTAACATACAGTAACAACTGTATGTTAAGATGTCACAGTCTTGTCTAGCAATAAAATTGTATAAAGAAAATAGTTTAGAATAATTAATTTTAGAAGTTATATCTTCATTTTAAAGTATACTGAAATCATTTTGCATTTCGTTGAATATAAAATTAGTAATTAATGTATTAATCTCAAGTTATTGAATTCAAGTTATTTCTTTAAGTATGTCAACTATATATTAACATAATATGAACACACTGTAACTTAACATACAGTAACAACTGTATGTTAAGATGTCACAGTCTTGTCTAGCAATAAAATTGTATAAAGAAAATAGTTTAGAATAATTAATTTTAGAAGTTATATCTTCATTTTAAAGTATACTGAAATCATTTTGCATTTCGTTGAATATAAAATTAGTAATTAATGTATTAATCTCAAGTTATTGAATTCAAGTTATTTCTTTAAGTATGTCAACTATATATTAACATAATATGAACACACTGTAACTTAACATACAGTAACAACTGTATGTTAAGATGTCACAGTCTTGTCTAGCAATAAAATTGTATAAAGAAAATAGTTTAGAATAATTAATTTTAGAAGTTATATCTTCATTTTAAAGTATACTGAAATCATTTTGCATTTCGTTGAATATAAAATTAGTAATTAATGTATTAATCTCAAGTTATTGAATTCAAGTTATTTCTTTAAGTATGTCAACTATATATTAACATAATATGAACACACTGTAACTTAACATACAGTAACAACTGTATGTTAAGATGTCACAGTCTTGTCTAGCAATAAAATTGTATAAAGAAAATAGTTTGGAATAATTAATTTTAGAAGTTATATCTTCATTTTAAAGTATACTGAAATCATTTTGCATTTCGTTGAATATAAAATTAGTAATTAATGTATTAATCTCAAGTTATTGAATTCAAGTTATTTCTTTAAGTATGTCAACTATATATTAACATAATATGAACACACTGTAACTTAACATACAGTAACAACTGTATGTTAAGATGTCACAGTCTTGTCTAGCAATAAAATTGTATAAAGAAAATAGTTTAGAATAATTAATTTTAGAAGTTATATCTTCATTTTAAAGTATACTGAAATCATTTTGCATTTCGTTGAATATAAAATTAGTAATTAATGTATTAATCTCAAGTTATTGAATTCAAGTTATTTCTTTAAGTATGTCAACTATATATTAACATAATATGAACACACTGTAACTTAACATACAGTAACAACTGTATGTTAAGATGTCACAGTCTTGTCTAGCAATAAAATTGTATAAAGAAAATAGTTTAGAATAATTAATTTTAGAAGTTATATCTTCATTTTAAAGTATACTGAAATCATTTTGCATTTCGTTGAATATAAAATTAGTAATTAATGTATTAATCTCAAGTTATTGAATTCAAGTTATTTCTTTAAGTATGTCAACTATATATTAACATAATATGAACACACTGTAACTTAACATACAGTAACAACTGTATGTTAAGATGTCACAGTCTTGTCTAGCAATAAAATTGTATAAAGAAAATAGTTTGGAATAATTAATTTTAGAAGTTATATCTTCATTTTAAAGTATACTGAAATCATTTTGCATTTCGTTGAATATAAAATTAGTAATTAATGTATTAATCTCAAGTTATTGAATTCAAGTTATTTCTTTAAGTATGTCAACTATATATTAACATAATATGAACACACTGTAACTTAACATACAGTAACAACTGTATGTTAAGATGTCACAGTCTTGTCTAGCAATAAAATTGTATAAAGAAAATAGTTTAGAATAATTAATTTTAGAAGTTATATCTTCATTTTAAAGTATACTGAAATCATTTTGCATTTCGTTGAATATAAAATTAGTAATTAATGTATTAATCTCAAGTTATTGAATTCAAGTTATTTCTTTAAGTATGTCAACTATATATTAACATAATATGAACACACTGTAACTTAACATACAGTAACAACTGTATGTTAAGATGTCACAGTCTTGTCTAGCAATAAAATTGTATAAAGAAAATAGTTTAGAATAATTAATTTTAGAAGTTATATCTTCATTTTAAAGTATACTGAAATCATTTTGCATTTCGTTGAATATAAAATTAGTAATTAATGTATTAATCTCAAGTTATTGAATTCAAGTTATTTCTTTAAGTATGTCAACTATATATTAACATAATATGAACACACTGTAACTTAACATACAGTAACAACTGTATGTTAAGATGTCACAGTCTTGTCTAGCAATAAAATTGTATAAAGAAAATAGTTTAGAATAATTAATTTTAGAAGTTATATCTTCATTTTAAAGTATACTGAAATCATTTTGCATTTCGTTGAATATAAAATTAGTAATTAATGTATTAATCTCAAGTTATTGAATTCAAGTTATTTCTTTAAGTATGTCAACTATATATTAACATAATATGAACACACTGTAACTTAACATACAGTAACAACTGTATGTTAAGATGTCACAGTCTTGTCTAGCAATAAAATTGTATAAAGAAAATAGTTTAGAATAATTAATTTTAGAAGTTATATCTTCATTTTAAAGTATACTGAAATCATTTTGCATTTCGTTGAATATAAAATTAGTAATTAATGTATTAATCTCAAGTTATTGAATTCAAGTTATTTCTTTAAGTATGTCAACTATATATTAACATAATATGAACACACTGTAACTTAACATACAGTAACAACTGTATGTTAAGATGTCACAGTCTTGTCTAGCAATAAAATTGTATAAAGAAAATAGTTTGGAATAATTAATTTTAGAAGTTATATCTTCATTTTAAAGTATACTGAAATCATTTTGCATTTCGTTGAATATAAAATTAGTAATTAATGTATTAATCTCAAGTTATTGAATTCAAGTTATTTCTTTAAGTATGTCAACTATATATTAACATAATATGAACACACTGTAACTTAACATACAGTAACAACTGTATGTTAAGATGTCACAGTCTTGTCTAGCAATAAAATTGTATAAAGAAAATAGTTTGGAATAATTAATTTTAGAAGTTATATCTTCATTTTAAAGTATACTGAAATCATTTTGCATTTCGTTGAATATAAAATTAGTAATTAATGTATTAATCTCAAGTTATTGAATTCAAGTTATTTCTTTAAGTATGTCAACTATATATTAACATAATATGAACACACTGTAACTTAACATACAGTAACAACTGTATGTTAAGATGTCACAGTCTTGTCTAGCAATAAAATTGTATAAAGAAAATAGTTTAGAATAATTAATTTTAGAAGTTATATCTTCATTTTAAAGTATACTGAAATAATTTTGCATTTTGTTGAATATAAAATTAGTAATTAATGTATTAATCTCAAGTTATTGAATTCAAGTTATTTCTTTAAGTATGTCAACTATATATTAACATAATATGAACACACTGTAACTTAACATACAGTAACAACTGTATGTTAAGATGTCACAGTCTTGTCTAGCAATAAAATTGTATAAAGAAAATAGTTTAGAATAATTAATTTTAGAAGTTATATCTTCATTTTAAAGTATACTGAAATAATTTTGCATTTTGTTGAATATAAAATTAGTAATTAATGTATTAATCTCAAGTTATTGAATTCAAGTTATTTCTTTAAGTATGTCAACTATATATTAACATAATATGAACACACTGTAACTTAACATACAGTAACAACTGTATGTTAAGATGTCACAGTCTTGTCTAGCAATAAAATTGTATAAAGAAAATAGTTTAGAATAATTAATTTTAGAAGTTATATCTTCATTTTAAAGTATACTGAAATCATTTTGCATTTCGTTGAATATAAAATTAGTAATTAATGTATTAATCTCAAGTTATTGAATTCAAGTTATTTCTTTAAGTATGTCAACTATATATTAACATAATATGAACACACTGTAACTTAACATACAGTAACAACTGTATGTTAAGATGTCACAGTCTTGTCTAGCAATAAAATTGTATAAAGAAAATAGTTTAGAATAATTAATTTTAGAAGTTATATCTTCATTTTAAAGTATACTGAAATAATTTTGCATTTTGTTGAATATAAAATTAGTAATTAATGTATTAATCTCAAGTTATTTCTTTAAGTATGTCAACTATATGTTAACTCTTGTCTAGCAATAAAATTGTATAAAGAAAATAGTTTGGAATAATTAATTTTAGAAGTTATATCTTCATTTTAAAGTATACTGAAATCATTTTGCATTTCGTTGAATATAAAATTAGTAATTAATGTATTAATCTCAAGTTATTGAATTCAAGTTATTTCTTTAAGTATGTCAACTATATATTAACATAATATGAACACACTGTAACTTAACATACAGTAACAACTGTATGTTAAGATGTCACAGTCTTGTCTAGCAATAAAATTGTATAAAGAAAATAGTTTAGAATAATTAATTTTAGAAGTTATATCTTCATTTTAAAGTATACTGAAATCATTTTGCATTTTGTTGAATATAAAATTAGTAATTAATGTATTAATCTCAAGTTATTTCTTTAAGTATGTCAACTATATGTTAACTCTTGTCTAGCAATAAAATTGTATAAAGAAAATAGTTTGGAATAATTAATTTTAGAAGTTATATCTTCATTTTAAAGTATACTGAAATCATTTTGCATTTCGTTGAATATAAAATTAGTAATTAATGTATTAATCTCAAGTTATTGAATTCAAGTTATTTCTTTAAGTATGTCAACTATATATTAACATAATATGAACACACTGTAACTTAACATACAGTAACAACTGTATGTTAAGATGTCACAGTCTTGTCTAGCAATAAAATTGTATAAAGAAAATAGTTTAGAATAATTAATTTTAGAAGTTATATCTTCATTTTAAAGTATACTGAAATAATTTTGCATTTTGTTGAATATAAAATTAGTAATTAATGTATTAATCTCAAGTTATTTCTTTAAGTATGTCAACTATATGTTAACTCTTGTCTAGCAATAAAATTGTATAAAGAAAATAGTTTGGAATAATTAATTTTAGAAGTTATATCTTCATTTTAAAGTATACTGAAATCATTTTGCATTTCGTTGAATATAAAATTAGTAATTAATGTATTAATCTCAAGTTATTGAATTCAAGTTATTTCTTTAAGTATGTCAACTATATATTAACATAATATGAACACACTGTAACTTAACATACAGTAACAACTGTATGTTAAGATGTCACAGTCTTGTCTAGCAATAAAATTGTATAAAGAAAATAGTTTAGAATAATTAATTTTAGAAGTTATATCTTCATTTTAAAGTATACTGAAATCATTTTGCATTTCGTTGAATATAAAATTAGTAATTAATGTATTAATCTCAAGTTATTGAATTCAAGTTATTTCTTTAAGTATGTCAACTATATATTAACATAATATGAACACACTGTAACTTAACATACAGTAACAACTGTATGTTAAGATGTCACAGTCTTGTCTAGCAATAAAATTGTATAAAGAAAATAGTTTAGAATAATTAATTTTAGAAGTTATATCTTCATTTTAAAGTATACTGAAATCATTTTGCATTTCGTTGAATATAAAATTAGTAATTAATGTATTAATCTCAAGTTATTGAATTCAAGTTATTTCTTTAAGTATGTCAACTATATATTAACATAATATGAACACACTGTAACTTAACATACAGTAACAACTGTATGTTAAGATGTCACAGTCTTGTCTAGCAATAAAATTGTATAAAGAAAATAGTTTAGAATAATTAATTTTAGAAGTTATATCTTCATTTTAAAGTATACTGAAATCATTTTGCATTTCGTTGAATATAAAATTAGTAATTAATGTATTAATCTCAAGTTATTGAATTCAAGTTATTTCTTTAAGTATGTCAACTATATATTAACATAATATGAACACACTGTAACTTAACATACAGTAACAACTGTATGTTAAGATGTCACAGTCTTGTCTAGCAATAAAATTGTATAAAGAAAATAGTTTGGAATAATTAATTTTAGAAGTTATATCTTCATTTTAAAGTATACTGAAATCATTTTGCATTTCGTTGAATATAAAATTAGTAATTAATGTATTAATCTCAAGTTATTGAATTCAAGTTATTTCTTTAAGTATGTCAACTATATATTAACATAATATGAACACACTGTAACTTAACATACAGTAACAACTGTATGTTAAGATGTCACAGTCTTGTCTAGCAATAAAATTGTATAAAGAAAATAGTTTAGAATAATTAATTTTAGAAGTTATATCTTCATTTTAAAGTATACTGAAATAATTTTGCATTTTGTTGAATATAAAATTAGTAATTAATGTATTAATCTCAAGTTATTTCTTTAAGTATGTCAACTATATGTTAACTCTTGTCTAGCAATAAAATTGTATAAAGAAAATAGTTTGGAATAATTAATTTTAGAAGTTATATCTTCATTTTAAAGTATACTGAAATCATTTTGCATTTCGTTGAATATAAAATTAGTAATTAATGTATTAATCTCAAGTTATTGAATTCAAGTTATTTCTTTAAGTATGTCAACTATATATTAACATAATATGAACACACTGTAACTTAACATACAGTAACAACTGTATGTTAAGATGTCACAGTCTTGTCTAGCAATAAAATTGTATAAAGAAAATAGTTTAGAATAATTAATTTTAGAAGTTATATCTTCATTTTAAAGTATACTGAAATCATTTTGCATTTTGTTGAATATAAAATTAGTAATTAATGTATTAATCTCAAGTTATTTCTTTAAGTATGTCAACTATATGTTAACTCTTGTCTAGCAATAAAATTGTATAAAGAAAATAGTTTGGAATAATTAATTTTAGAAGTTATATCTTCATTTTAAAGTATACTGAAATCATTTTGCATTTCGTTGAATATAAAATTAGTAATTAATGTATTAATCTCAAGTTATTGAATTCAAGTTATTTCTTTAAGTATGTCAACTATATATTAACATAATATGAACACACTGTAACTTAACATACAGTAACAACTGTATGTTAAGATGTCACAGTCTTGTCTAGCAATAAAATTGTATAAAGAAAATAGTTTAGAATAATTAATTTTAGAAGTTATATCTTCATTTTAAAGTATACTGAAATAATTTTGCATTTTGTTGAATATAAAATTAGTAATTAATGTATTAATCTCAAGTTATTTCTTTAAGTATGTCAACTATATGTTAACTCTTGTCTAGCAATAAAATTGTATAAAGAAAATAGTTTGGAATAATTAATTTTAGAAGTTATATCTTCATTTTAAAGTATACTGAAATCATTTTGCATTTCGTTGAATATAAAATTAGTAATTAATGTATTAATCTCAAGTTATTGAATTCAAGTTATTTCTTTAAGTATGTCAACTATATATTAACATAATATGAACACACTGTAACTTAACATACAGTAACAACTGTATGTTAAGATGTCACAGTCTTGTCTAGCAATAAAATTGTATAAAGAAAATAGTTTAGAATAATTAATTTTAGAAGTTATATCTTCATTTTAAAGTATACTGAAATCATTTTGCATTTCGTTGAATATAAAATTAGTAATTAATGTATTAATCTCAAGTTATTGAATTCAAGTTATTTCTTTAAGTATGTCAACTATATATTAACATAATATGAACACACTGTAACTTAACATACAGTAACAACTGTATGTTAAGATGTCACAGTCTTGTCTAGCAATAAAATTGTATAAAGAAAATAGTTTAGAATAATTAATTTTAGAAGTTATATCTTCATTTTAAAGTATACTGAAATCATTTTGCATTTCGTTGAATATAAAATTAGTAATTAATGTATTAATCTCAAGTTATTGAATTCAAGTTATTTCTTTAAGTATGTCAACTATATATTAACATAATATGAACACACTGTAACTTAACATACAGTAACAACTGTATGTTAAGATGTCACAGTCTTGTCTAGCAATAAAATTGTATAAAGAAAATAGTTTAGAATAATTAATTTTAGAAGTTATATCTTCATTTTAAAGTATACTGAAATCATTTTGCATTTCGTTGAATATAAAATTAGTAATTAATGTATTAATCTCAAGTTATTGAATTCAAGTTATTTCTTTAAGTATGTCAACTATATATTAACATAATATGAACACACTGTAACTTAACATACAGTAACAACTGTATGTTAAGATGTCACAGTCTTGTCTAGCAATAAAATTGTATAAAGAAAATAGTTTAGAATAATTAATTTTAGAAGTTATATCTTCATTTTAAAGTATACTGAAATCATTTTGCATTTTGTTGAATATAAAATTAGTAATTAATGTATTAATCTCAAGTTATTTCTTTAAGTATGTCAACTATATGTTAACTCTTGTCTAGCAATAAAATTGTATAAAGAAAATAGTTTGGAATAATTAATTTTAGAAGTTATATCTTCATTTTAAAGTATACTGAAATCATTTTGCATTTCGTTGAATATAAAATTAGTAATTAATGTATTAATCTCAAGTTATTGAATTCAAGTTATTTCTTTAAGTATGTCAACTATATATTAACATAATATGAACACACTGTAACTTAACATACAGTAACAACTGTATGTTAAGATGTCACAGTCTTGTCTAGCAATAAAATTGTATAAAGAAAATAGTTTAGAATAATTAATTTTAGAAGTTATATCTTCATTTTAAAGTATACTGAAATCATTTTGCATTTCGTTGAATATAAAATTAGTAATTAATGTATTAATCTCAAGTTATTGAATTCAAGTTATTTCTTTAAGTATGTCAACTATATATTAACATAATATGAACACACTGTAACTTAACATACAGTAACAACTGTATGTTAAGATGTCACAGTCTTGTCTAGCAATAAAATTGTATAAAGAAAATAGTTTAGAATAATTAATTTTAGAAGTTATATCTTCATTTTAAAGTATACTGAAATCATTTTGCATTTCGTTGAATATAAAATTAGTAATTAATGTATTAATCTCAAGTTATTGAATTCAAGTTATTTCTTTAAGTATGTCAACTATATATTAACATAATATGAACACACTGTAACTTAACATACAGTAACAACTGTATGTTAAGATGTCACAGTCTTGTCTAGCAATAAAATTGTATAAAGAAAATAGTTTGGAATAATTAATTTTAGAAGTTATATCTTCATTTTAAAGTATACTGAAATCATTTTGCATTTCGTTGAATATAAAATTAGTAATTAATGTATTAATCTCAAGTTATTGAATTCAAGTTATTTCTTTAAGTATGTCAACTATATATTAACATAATATGAACACACTGTAACTTAACATACAGTAACAACTGTATGTTAAGATGTCACAGTCTTGTCTAGCAATAAAATTGTATAAAGAAAATAGTTTGGAATAATTAATTTTAGAAGTTATATCTTCATTTTAAAGTATACTGAAATCATTTTGCATTTCGTTGAATATAAAATTAGTAATTAATGTATTAATCTCAAGTTATTGAATTCAAGTTATTTCTTTAAGTATGTCAACTATATATTAACATAATATGAACACACTGTAACTTAACATACAGTAACAACTGTATGTTAAGATGTCACAGTCTTGTCTAGCAATAAAATTGTATAAAGAAAATAGTTTAGAATAATTAATTTTAGAAGTTATATCTTCATTTTAAAGTATACTGAAATCATTTTGCATTTCGTTGAATATAAAATTAGTAATTAATGTATTAATCTCAAGTTATTGAATTCAAGTTATTTCTTTAAGTATGTCAACTATATATTAACATAATATGAACACACTGTAACTTAACATACAGTAACAACTGTATGTTAAGATGTCACAGTCTTGTCTAGCAATAAAATTGTATAAAGAAAATAGTTTAGAATAATTAATTTTAGAAGTTATATCTTCATTTTAAAGTATACTGAAATCATTTTGCATTTCGTTGAATATAAAATTAGTAATTAATGTATTAATCTCAAGTTATTGAATTCAAGTTATTTCTTTAAGTATGTCAACTATATATTAACATAATATGAACACACTGTAACTTAACATACAGTAACAACTGTATGTTAAGATGTCACAGTCTTGTCTAGCAATAAAATTGTATAAAGAAAATAGTTTGGAATAATTAATTTTAGAAGTTATATCTTCATTTTAAAGTATACTGAAATCATTTTGCATTTCGTTGAATATAAAATTAGTAATTAATGTATTAATCTCAAGTTATTGAATTCAAGTTATTTCTTTAAGTATGTCAACTATATATTAACATAATATGAACACACTGTAACTTAACATACAGTAACAACTGTATGTTAAGATGTCACAGTCTTGTCTAGCAATAAAATTGTATAAAGAAAATAGTTTAGAATAATTAATTTTAGAAGTTATATCTTCATTTTAAAGTATACTGAAATCATTTTGCATTTCGTTGAATATAAAATTAGTAATTAATGTATTAATCTCAAGTTATTGAATTCAAGTTATTTCTTTAAGTATGTCAACTATATATTAACATAATATGAACACACTGTAACTTAACATACAGTAACAACTGTATGTTAAGATGTCACAGTCTTGTCTAGCAATAAAATTGTATAAAGAAAATAGTTTAGAATAATTAATTTTAGAAGTTATATCTTCATTTTAAAGTATACTGAAATAATTTTGCATTTCGTTGAATATAAAATTAGTAATTAATGTATTAATCTCAAGTTATTGAATTCAAGTTATTTCTTTAAGTATGTCAACTATATATTAACATAATATGAACACACTGTAACTTAACATACAGTAACAACTGTATGTTAAGATGTCACAGTCTTGTCTAGCAATAAAATTGTATAAAGAAAATAGTTTGGAATAATTAATTTTAGAAGTTATATCTTCATTTTAAAGTATACTGAAATCATTTTGCATTTCGTTGAATATAAAATTAGTAATTAATGTATTAATCTCAAGTTATTGAATTCAAGTTATTTCTTTAAGTATGTCAACTATATATTAACATAATATGAACACACTGTAACTTAACATACAGTAACAACTGTATGTTAAGATGTCACAGTCTTGTCTAGCAATAAAATTGTATAAAGAAAATAGTTTAGAATAATTAATTTTAGAAGTTATATCTTCATTTTAAAGTATACTGAAATCATTTTGCATTTCGTTGAATATAAAATTAGTAATTAATGTATTAATCTCAAGTTATTGAATTCAAGTTATTTCTTTAAGTATGTCAACTATATATTAACATAATATGAACACACTGTAACTTAACATACAGTAACAACTGTATGTTAAGATGTCACAGTCTTGTCTAGCAATAAAATTGTATAAAGAAAATAGTTTAGAATAATTAATTTTAGAAGTTATATCTTCATTTTAAAGTATACTGAAATCATTTTGCATTTCGTTGAATATAAAATTAGTAATTAATGTATTAATCTCAAGTTATTGAATTCAAGTTATTTCTTTAAGTATGTCAACTATATATTAACATAATATGAACACACTGTAACTTAACATACAGTAACAACTGTATGTTAAGATGTCACAGTCTTGTCTAGCAATAAAATTGTATAAAGAAAATAGTTTAGAATAATTAATTTTAGAAGTTATATCTTCATTTTAAAGTATACTGAAATCATTTTGCATTTCGTTGAATATAAAATTAGTAATTAATGTATTAATCTCAAGTTATTGAATTCAAGTTATTTCTTTAAGTATGTCAACTATATATTAACATAATATGAACACACTGTAACTTAACATACAGTAACAACTGTATGTTAAGATGTCACAGTCTTGTCTAGCAATAAAATTGTATAAAGAAAATAGTTTAGAATAATTAATTTTAGAAGTTATATCTTCATTTTAAAGTATACTGAAATCATTTTGCATTTCGTTGAATATAAAATTAGTAATTAATGTATTAATCTCAAGTTATTGAATTCAAGTTATTTCTTTAAGTATGTCAACTATATATTAACATAATATGAACACACTGTAACTTAACATACAGTAACAACTGTATGTTAAGATGTCACAGTCTTGTCTAGCAATAAAATTGTATAAAGAAAATAGTTTAGAATAATTAATTTTAGAAGTTATATCTTCATTTTAAAGTATACTGAAATAATTTTGCATTTCGTTGAATATAAAATTAGTAATTAATGTATTAATCTCAAGTTATTGAATTCAAGTTATTTCTTTAAGTATGTCAACTATATATTAACATAATATGAACACACTGTAACTTAACATACAGTAACAACTGTATGTTAAGATGTCACAGTCTTGTCTAGCAATAAAATTGTATAAAGAAAATAGTTTAGAATAATTAATTTTAGAAGTTATATCTTCATTTTAAAGTATACTGAAATAATTTTGCATTTCGTTGAATATAAAATTAGTAATTAATGTATTAATCTCAAGTTATTGAATTCAAGTTATTTCTTTAAGTATGTCAACTATATATTAACATAATATGAACACACTGTAACTTAACATACAGTAACAACTGTATGTTAAGATGTCACAGTCTTGTCTAGCAATAAAATTGTATAAAGAAAATAGTTTGGAATAATTAATTTTAGAAGTTATATCTTCATTTTAAAGTATACTGAAATCATTTTGCATTTCGTTGAATATAAAATTAGTAATTAATGTATTAATCTCAAGTTATTGAATTCAAGTTATTTCTTTAAGTATGTCAACTATATATTAACATAATATGAACACACTGTAACTTAACATACAGTAACAACTGTATGTTAAGATGTCACAGTCTTGTCTAGCAATAAAATTGTATAAAGAAAATAGTTTAGAATAATTAATTTTAGAAGTTATATCTTCATTTTAAAGTATACTGAAATAATTTTGCATTTCGTTGAATATAAAATTAGTAATTAATGTATTAATCTCAAGTTATTGAATTCAAGTTATTTCTTTAAGTATGTCAACTATATATTAACATAATATGAACACACTGTAACTTAACATACAGTAACAACTGTATGTTAAGATGTCACAGTCTTGTCTAGCAATAAAATTGTATAAAGAAAATAGTTTAGAATAATTAATTTTAGAAGTTATATCTTCATTTTAAAGTATACTGAAATAATTTTGCATTTCGTTGAATATAAAATTAGTAATTAATGTATTAATCTCAAGTTATTGAATTCAAGTTATTTCTTTAAGTATGTCAACTATATATTAACATAATATGAACACACTGTAACTTAACATACAGTAACAACTGTATGTTAAGATGTCACAGTCTTGTCTAGCAATAAAATTGTATAAAGAAAATAGTTTGGAATAATTAATTTTAGAAGTTATATCTTCATTTTAAAGTATACTGAAATCATTTTGCATTTCGTTGAATATAAAATTAGTAATTAATGTATTAATCTCAAGTTATTGAATTCAAGTTATTTCTTTAAGTATGTCAACTATATATTAACATAATATGAACACACTGTAACTTAACATACAGTAACAACTGTATGTTAAGATGTCACAGTCTTGTCTAGCAATAAAATTGTATAAAGAAAATAGTTTAGAATAATTAATTTTAGAAGTTATATCTTCATTTTAAAGTATACTGAAATAATTTTGCATTTTGTTGAATATAAAATTAGTAATTAATGTATTAATCTCAAGTTATTTCTTTAAGTATGTCAACTATATGTTAACTCTTGTCTAGCAATAAAATTGTATAAAGAAAATAGTTTGGAATAATTAATTTTAGAAGTTATATCTTCATTTTAAAGTATACTGAAATAATTTTGCATTTTGTTGAATATAAAATTAGTAATTAATGTATTAATCTCAAGTTATTTCTTTAAGTATGTCAACTATATGTTAACTCTTGTCTAGCAATAAAATTGTATAAAGAAAATAGTTTGGAATAATTAATTTTAGAAGTTATATCTTCATTTTAAAGTATACTGAAATAATTTTGCATTTTGTTGAATATAAAATTAGTAATTAATGTATTAATCTCAAGTTATTTCTTTAAGTATGTCAACTATATGTTAACTCTTGTCTAGCAATAAAATTGTATAAAGAAAATAGTTTGGAATAATTAATTTTAGAAGTTATATCTTCATTTTAAAGTATACTGAAATCATTTTGCCTTTCATTGAATATAAAATTAATAATTAATGTATGACTGTTACTGACGTTTGCCATTCTTTTAAATTTGACTCTGATGGTATGGTATACTGGGTGTTTCATGAAGAGTGTTTGAAAGAAATATAAATCCAACAGTTGATCGAAGAAGTAACATAAAATATGAAAAATAATTGGCAAACAGAAAATATTTAGCAATGGTAGTTGCACCCCCAAAACTGACAGAGGGGCACGAGCCCCCGCTGAACTTTTCCAGACGGGGCTTTGCCCCCTCTGGGAAGTTTCAAGATTTTTTTCTAACTGTATATTGTACTAAATACCAAAAAATGAAATTTTTTTAACATAAAAATAATTGAAAGAAAATTCTATCAACATAAATGTCACATTTCAGTTCAGTCTTGTTCCCATCTTCCTTACCATAGCTCCCTAAACTATCTCGCACACAAACCAAGCTCATCTTTACTCCCAGGAAACATGTTTACGCTAATGACAAAAACACCTGGTTACCAGAATTTTTTCAACTGACCACCTAATGCAAAGAGAAATGGAATATTTACAGCCATGTTATTGGCATTTCCAAAAAATAGCTGTTTCTCTCCAGTGATAACTATAAATGATTACCACAAAGTAGAGATGACTTATTTTGTCTACCTAAAGAGATCTTATCTGTAATTACTCCTGGATTCTATATACCAGTGCTGTCTTTACAGGTGGTATCCATTCCGTTTAAAGCTGCAAATCCCGCGGGTGGTATCCATTCCGTTTGAAATTGCAAACTCTGCGGGTAACTTCATTCCTAGCGAGCACCGGACGTTTGGCATAGCACCATAGTCAGGCAAGAGCCACAGGGAACTAAGCCCACCCTACACACACACACTAGGTATACTCAGCCCACCCCCCTTATAAAAATTTCAAAGTTATAGTTGTGATAAGAAATTTCAATCAACTTGTCATCCAAATTTTGCATAAAAATATTATTTATGAGATTTTTTTTTATAAATTGCTTTGTTTTAAAGATTTTTTTAATTTAGCTGTATGTGTGGTTATACTGATGATCAATTTATTTACATATTTAATTTAAAACTATTTAAATATAGACAATAGTATTTGGATACTTTTGTATTATTGCTGGGTTCATTGTTTTAATTTATTGTGGCAAAATCAACTGATAGGTAGTTAAGAGTTGATATTGTACGTGTATAACTTTCAGATTTTTTAAAATTAATTAACAGCTTTGCTACTAGTTAATTCTTATATTAAAATCCATTGTAATTATTATATATTATAATATTGATGCATAGGAACTATATGGATTTTCCTAATCAACTCTTAGCTTACAAATATAAATAGACCTAAAAAGATTAAAAATATTTATCGTACAATAAATAAAACTGCTGATATCTTTCTTTCGACCCAGCCCGTCCGACCTACCCAAAGGTGTAAGATATCTGTTTAGACCGCCGAGACAATACCATCTAATTTAGACTGGAACCCAGTGCGGGCAACATCCACAGGGACTGACCATCCTTCCTTTGCTATCAACCGCTCGGAAAGACTTTCAAACCCACAAATTTAACGTGCTCGTACATGGGAACAGTTTAGGCAAAATCAGAAATCGAACTTGGGTCCTCCGAGTACAATCCCCGTGACTTAACCACTCGGTTATCTCATTCCAAAACTGCTGCTTGTAAGACAATACCTTACAAAACTTCCTTGAGGAAAACATATATATGTCAGTTAGGTAACTACAGTTGCTTCGTTGGCATTATAATCCCCCTTTTTTAGACCAAGATAACAGTATGCGCTCTTAACAACCACTACTGCCGTTCTTTGGGCAGTTCATTCTTGGCGGTTGTTAAGGGCGCATACTATTCTTTTGATCTGAAGAAGGGGCTTAAAATGACCTCGAACTAATTGTAGTCACCTAACTGACATATGCTTGCTTTCTTCAAGGCGGCCTTGTAAGTTGTTATATCTTTATCGTCTTTGTGAATCTTTTATATAACTTTATCGAATCGTGGTCCCCCTGAGATTTTGAAAACTCGGCGCCTATGTGCAAGTTATTTGTTTTTCATTTTTGAGGCTATGTCATTTGTAATCAGTGTGCATCTGCATGTTTATCAATCTTTAGACTCAAAAATAAAAATACACTTTAAGCACTTTTAATTTAAACACATTTAATTGACGATTGCAAATTTTTAATGAAATCAGAGTGTGTAGATGCTAAAGTAATTTCACCGAGGAGGAGAATATGAAGGAGAAATTACGATATGGTAAAAGCTGTTTTGGGGGAGACCTGTTTCTGCGAAGTAAGGGGAGGTCCCATCATTAACTATGGGACACAGGAAAATACAAAGGGTACAAAGGAATCCGTGACAGTGGATTGTTGTTGTTGAAACCCAGACCGTCCGACCTACCAGAAAGGTGTAAGGTAACTGTTTGGACGGTCGGGAAGTGCCACCCAATTCAGACCGGAACCCAGTGGGGGGAGGCATCCACAGGGACCGTACCCTCCTTCCCCTACCACCAACCTCTCGGAAGGACTTTCGGACCCACATGTTTAACGTGATCGTACTCCGTACTCCATGACAGTGGGTTGAAGACCCAGACCGTCCGACTCGTCCAGAGGACTAAGAGCAATTATTTGGACGGCCGGCCATGACAGTGGGTATAATAGTTTGTTTGTTTTGCAGGTTATCTAGAGATAGGATAGGTGATAGGTTCTGCAGATATAGTTTAGCGATAATTTGTTTTAAATTCTCAACTGAAAATTTGTCTGCAGAGATTACAAATTGATCTGTGTCATGATAAAGATTTTATCAGACATTTTCCATTACAAACAAATCCTACATCGGACATTGCTGACATGCACGAAGGTGCGGTTCGTATCAAGACTCAAGAGCCCCTTTTTAGAATGTTCCAGGACCTTCTTAGCCCTCCAAGGTTGTTCAACAGTCAGAGAGAAGCAAGGAAGCCAATCATGTGCGACCTTTGACCTAGCAATGGAGAGGTAAAGATGATAATGACTCTCTTCGATCAGCGGATGTAAGAGAAAGGTTGCATTTTTGGGCAAGTGTTGGATTCTCGGGGAAGACGATAGCCTCGTGCTATCAGCTCGAACCGAGGGATATGAATTTGCTAAAGTATTGAAAGGCTCAAATCAAAAAATTTCATTTTTGAGGAATAAGTATTTAGACACCCTCAATTTCTATTTGAGAGAATTGTAAACACCGAACTAAAAACGATGTCGGAGGATACAGGAGAAAAAGTGAAAGTTGACGCCAGTCATAGCCCAAATCGGAATTGATGGAAAATAGCAAAGATCGTGGACAATCATACAGGATATGCTATTCTGAATACTGTAGCCACAAGTTCGCCGGTTCGAGTAAGGAACAGAATGCTATTGCCATCCTTTGAGCGTGCTGAAGGCATTGTGGAGGAAGAATGCAAAATGATGATCCAGAACGTATAACAGAAATTTTCGTGATGAAGCAAGATTGGTTCCTGAGAAAAGAGACAACTTCCCGAATTGAGAGAAATGCAAGATTGGTTCCTGAGAAAAGAGACATCATACCGAATTTGATAATATTCCGAGCAGCCCGAGATAGTGCTGGATCTTACCAACATATGTGCCATACCTAGTTCCCTAACGAAAGACCGTGTGTGTGCATACGACAAACAAATCAATCAGTGTCAACATAAAATAAAACTTCCTTTAGTGCAGAAAGATTTTCTGATATGAGAATAGATAAAGAAACTAGCCGAATACCCGTTGAAAATCAACGGTATCGCAATAAGCAACCCCTGAATAATGTAAATTTTTTAATAATTCGCTTTTCACATTTGTTCGACAAATCGAATATTTTGGTGTGCAGAACCCCCTAAAGAAGAAAATATTGGGAAACTAAATTTGCGCATTTCTTCCTTTCGAATTATTTACCCGTACACTACATTAAATTCTATCTCATCCCGAGACACCCCTATATTATTATTTCTCCTTTTGAACTTTTTTCTGTGAAGCACACCCATAAATGAACATTTTTGAAAAACTATCTTTGTCTTGGGTTTTTTATCAGATGATTGGCCCATATACCTAATATCAAGCCTCTGTCACATTTAAAAGGAAGCGTGCCTCATTTATTCCGAAAATCGAACATATTAGTGTTGTTGTTGTTGAGACCCAGACCGTCCGACCTACCAGAAAGGTGTAAGGTAACTGTATGGACGGCCGGGAAGTGCCACCCAATTTAGACCGGAACCCAGTGGGGGAGGCATCCACAGGGACCATACCCTCCTTCCCCTACCACCAACCTCTCGGAAGGACTTACGGACCCACATGTTTAACGTGATCGTACTCCGCATGAACACGGCGGCATTTGTGGTAGCGTGCAAATCTAGCGCGCAAACCACGGGGATACCGCACCCGAGATGGCCAACAGCACGCGGTGTTCCGAGGTGGTCAACCACCAAGTACTAACCGCGCCCGATGCTGCTTGACTTCGGTGATCTAACGAGAACCGGTGTTTTCAGCACGGTACGGCCGTTGGCCCTGAACATATTAGTGTGCGGCACCCCTTAAAGTAGCAAATATTGGAAATCTGAAATTTCACGCTTTCTTCCTTTCAAACTATCTACCCGTACACCAAATTTGAAGTCTCTATCCTATCGAGAAGCATTTTTTTTTCTATCACTTCACTTTTCGAACATTTTTCTGTGTAGCACCCCGTTAATGAACATTTTTTTTGTTAAACTGTATTCATGTTTGGTATTTTTTGTCAAATAGTTAGCCCATATACTAAATTTCAAGCTTCTATCACATTGTAAAGAAGGCGTTTTTTCATTTGTTCGGCAAATCGAAAATTTTAGTGAGCGGCACCCCCTACAATAGCAAAAGTTTGAAAACTGAAATTGCACACTTTCCTTCTTTCCAACTATTTACCTGTACACCAAATTTGAAGTCTCTATCTCATCGTGAAGTATGCATTTCTAGCATTTCATCTTTCGAATGCTTTTTGTGTGGAGTACCCACCCCCTTAACTATACATTTTTGAAAAAAACAAAACTATTCTGTTTTTTTGTGATTTCTATGAGATGATTCGCCCATATACCAAATATTAAGCCTCTATCACCTTTTGAAAGGGGCGTTTCTCCTTTATTCCGAAAATCGAACATTTTAGTGTGCGACACCCCCTAAAGTAGAAAATTTTAGTAAACTGAAATTATACACTTTCTTCCTTCCACACTATCTACCCTTACACCAAATTTGATATCTCTATCTCATTCCGAATTATGGTTTTTTTATCAATTCACTTTTCCAACGTTTTACTCTGGAGCACCCCCTTAAACGAACATTTTTTGAAAAAACTATATTTGTCTTGGGTGTTTCCATCAAATGATTAGCCCATATACCGAATTTCAAGCCTCTATCAAATTTTAAAGGATCGTTTTCTCATTTATTCTGCAAATCGAATATTTTGGTGTGCGGCACCCCCTTAAGTAGAAAATATTGGAAATCTGAAATTGCAGGCTTTCTTCCTTTCGAACTATTTACCCATACACCAAATTTGAAGTCTCTACCTCATCGCAAAGCATTCTTTCCTATCATTTCACTTTTCGAACATTTTAGTGTGCGGCACCCCCTTAAGTAGAAAATATTGGAAATCTGAAATTCCACACTTTCTTCGTTTCAAACGATTTACCCATACACCAAACTTGAAGTCTATCTCATCGCAAAGCATGCTCTCCTATCATTTCACTTATCGAACGTTTTGGTGTGCTGCACCCCCCCTTAAGTAGAAAATATTGGAAATCTGAAATTGCACACTTTCTTCCTTTCGAGTGATTTACCCATATACCAAATTTGAAGTCTCTATCTCATCGCAAAGCATGCTTTCCCGTCATTTCACTTTTCGAACGTTTTGGTGTGGGGGCATCCCCTCTATAGAACGTTTTCGAAAAATTCGATTTTTCCAGGGGGTTTTATCGAACGACCGAGCCGTGTACCAAATTGCAAGTCTCTATCTATTCGGGAAGTGCCTAAAAAAAGCGTGACAGACAGACAGACGGCCACTTGGCAATTAGTATATATAGATGCTTGGTAAGTAGTCTTTTAAAATGAACTTAATATTATAAAGGACTACAAATTTTGGAATAGACGTTATAATAAAATTTTAGAATTTAGATGGCAGGTGAGAGAAGAAATTGATATATTAATTGTTGTATATGTTGCATTTAAGAAATTATTTTAATTGATTATTGTGATAAAATATGTATTATAATAATCTAGCAAAAAGGATATAAAATTTAATGATACTGAATACTTGTTATAATCCTAATGATACTGTGCTGAATTTTATAAGTATCCTTTATACATATAATTGAATAATAGGTAACTAATTTGATATTGAAGTTGAAACATATGATTATGAATTATTGTATATGGTGATAATTGACACACATGCTCTAAAATAATTTTATATATGAAATATTTGGTTTTATGAATAAATTTGAAATACATATTACCATTGAGTGAGAAAAATTAGATACATCAATTGATAAGTTAGGTTTGTTATAAAAAGAGTAAATTATAGAAGGAGTGATAAAAGAAATACTCTTAAGTATTTGATTGATTAAGTTTGATATCCGCGAGTATTAACGTATTTTCCACGCTGCCTTGTGCAACTTTCATGCAGGTAGAATCCTGACAGAATTTTATTAAATTATAGCATACTACTATATTTGGAAACAAATATGTTATGCCTACTGATTTGCTTGCTTAGGAAATCAAATTGCTAGAGAGTACATATGGTATTGATTTTAATTTCGGCACTATACATTGAGAATTAACAGAGCGTGAGAAGCCAGTTACCCTTTTAATGAAAATAATTTGAAATTATTAATAGCCTCAAGGGTCTCAAGGCGCCAATTAATAGCCTCAATTAATAGCCTCAAGGCGCTATAAGGGTCTCTCTTAAGTACCCTGACACAAATTCAAAATTATATTGTTGTATTAAAAGTTGATAATTATGAGTTGAATTACAATGGAAAAATGATAAGTGATACTTCTAGATGAAATGATAATATGATAATGATACTGAGGATTATGAATTTTGATTGAGGTTTTTGAATGTAAATATAAAGAAATATGAAGGTACTTGAAATCAATGAATAAAGGAGCATTGGGCATTGTGCGTTTAAAAATAAAAATGATGAGATGTAGTAGAATGTGAATGTACCGAAAATTATGTTTTACGATTTTAATTTGAATTTTGGAAGATTTAAAGAATAAGACATTATGCTTAAGATTTTTACTGAATGAATTGCATTATTGCTCAAGAAGGCATTTATTACTTTCCTTATATACATAATGTATAAGGAAAGTATTGTGACGGGGTCGAAAATTCAAATTCGAGTTTTCAACGGGAAAGCACGTTTCAAGCATCCCTGATCATGAATTGAACATTTTTGAAGTGATGTCTGTGTGTGAAAGTATGTGTGTGTCAGTGAGTCTGTGGAGACGATAACTGATGAACGAATGGACTGATTCGAACAAAATTTGGTTCAAAAATCACAATCTGAAAACACTGGAAGCCTATTGTTTTTATACGCAATCGAATGTTCAGAACCCCCCTAAATTTTCGAATGAAATTTTGAAAAAATCGTCAAAAAATCAAAACCGCTAATAAAGTTACGCAAATAGATATATCTTATGTAATTTTTCATTAGAAAACGATTGACATAAATTTTAGAAAGCTAACATGAACCATTCTCGAGATATTGTACATTTTTCAAAAAAATTATCAAAAAGTCATATAAAATAAAAAAAAATATTTCCTATTGAGAAACATGTTCACTTTCCATATGTAATACCATGTGATAAATTGGGTGACATCATTCTCGTGGCTCTAGTTCGTTCCATTCCTGAAAAAAGATACTTGAGTAATACTTTTGTATTTGAACGCAAATAGTCATTTATCTGCTGTAAGAATAACTTATTTCTTCGTCCATAACGCTTGGCGAGATTATGGCGACGAATTTGGCGGAATGTCGCCAACTTGGCGACTTTTTGAAATGTTGCCAAATTAACGAAAATCTCGCCAAATTGATAAAAATGACGCTAAATCAATGAAAATGATGACTAATTGTCAGAAATTTAATATCTTGGAAAGAATATTAGTATCTACTATAAGAAAAACCTATTTTTTTTACTGTAAAAGTAGTAAATTCATTACATTATATAAGGAAAGTCATGTGTTGCCCACATCAGATTTTTTTGAAATATAATGATTGATATGTTTTTATATCCATTTCGGATTATCTTTTTTAACCTGACCTAGTGGTTCATATTTTCATCACCGCTGGTGAAGGAATATGTGCAGAACGTTATCCCTTTACGAGTTTTCCCACAATCTATGACATACGTTGCCCTACTTTCTACTATAGGTTTTATTCAAATAAATTTTGTATGTAAATCTTTTCTGCCTTATTTCACAAACAAGACTTTTCACCAGTATCAACAAGTAGATAATTATTTAATCACTTTTAAATGCAAATACTTTCCGACCACCAGTGTTTATAAGTAGGTGTATATTTAAATTTTCTTTCTTTGAAAATGTTTTCTGCAATTTTTTACAAACAAAAGGCTTTTAATCAGTGAGTACTAGTAGATGCTTAATTAAATAACTTTTACGTGCAAGTGCCTTCCGACATATATCATAAATAAAATATTTCACTAGAGTGCATAAGAAGCTGTGTATTTAAATTAACTTAAGACAAGGCTGGACAAATACCGGGTACTAGGTCGCCGTGGTGCATAAAAAATTAGCACAGGCGAGTGTAAATTCGGCAGATGGGCAAAAAGAAAACAGTCATCCTTTAGATAAAATATAACTTTTTCTTGTTAAGAGCTTTGCTCTACCCCAACTGCAGTGGGAATCAGCTTTACAGTGCCTCATTTCATGTGGGAAATGATAAACAGTTATCTCCCCATCCAAGACCACCCATTCGTTCGCACTCTTTGAGAAGCAATTTAAGATTCTGATAGTAGTTCTTTGTCCATGCCATGAACGAATCACATCATAAGTATTGAAGAAAGGAATCGGGGGGGGGGGGGGGGGGGGGCTTTTGTAATAGCAGCAAGACTGCAAGCATTGCCAGTTTGTGAATCTTTTGCAGTGTTTGAAGCTTGTTTATTTACCAATCATAGTATCTTATAAATTTGTGCTTTCGTTTATTTATAAAATGTATTTAAATTGAAACATAATTTGCCAGATAAAACTGATAACACAATCGCATTTAACAAGTTTCTTTGTTCTATGCAAATCAAACAGAAATGATGAAAATAGCATTAATTACATAAACTTTTAACTCTGAGCTATGAAAAAAAGATCCACTAGAAAATTTACCAAGGATTTAAGATAAGCTCTGTGTGTACGGACAGCACAGTTTTATATAATTTTTGTTATAAGCCAGTGTATTTTAAAATCATTCTTTGATTTCTACGATTTCGCTGAGAGTTCTAGTTGCTGTTGTTGAGATCCAGACCGTCCGACCTACCAGAAAGGTGTAAGGTAACTGTTTGGACGGCCGGAAAGAGCCACCCAATTTAGACCGGAACCCAGTGGGAGAGGTATCCACATGGACCGTACCTTCCTTCCCCTACCACCAACCTCTTGGAAGGATTTAAGGACCCACCTGTTTAACGTGATCGTACTCCACGTGAACACGACAGCAGTTTTGGCAGTGGAAGGAATAGAACTCGGGCCTACCGAGTGCAATTCCCACGAGCTAACCACTGGGCTACCGCACCCTTGCTGAGCATTCTAGTGTAGTTTTTATCAGAGATTTGCATCTTACATAGCAGAAACACTCTAGAAAATATACTCGGCATTGCCTGGAATTTAAAATGCAATTCTTTGATTACAATTACGCCGGAACTCACAAAGAATTACCTGCTTATAATAACAACAAAAAAATTACCACTAGACTGATAGTGTTAAGATAGAAACTCTGTGGGAATATCCTAGCACAGGGTCCTGATATGTTCAGCAAGTGAAAAGAATATATTTTTTAAAAATACATAAAAAGTCAACTATTATTAATTGTATGGATTCCATTCAAAGTTAGTTTGAAAGAGAATTTTTCAATCTTTTCATTGGTATTAAGCTGGAAACTCTGAAACAATATTTTTGGTCAATAAGAAATGCATTTGTTTGAAAATCCTACTAAAATGTAAAATAGCTAAAAAATAATTCGAATTAAAAAAAATATAATGCTGAGGCATATCGTCCCGGGTCCTGAAGTACTTATGAACCAAATTTCATGTCCACATGACATTTAGATTTTCTGTTGACGACATAGTCGACACAGACATCTTCCTTTTATTATTATAGATCAGGGATGCAGAGACTTGTTAAGAACTAGGGCCGTATAGATTCACAGTGACTTATGGAAGTGCCGCCAAAAAAAAAAACTTGAAAATTATCTACCATATATTATTTATTTTATTTATACCTATCATAATTGTTACAAAAAAAGATAATAAAAAGTAAGTGAATTTAATTTGATACATGATTTTACATTGATTTGACAATTATTTTGATATATGGTTCAAGTTTTGTAGCAGCCAACCGCAAAATTGATTCTAAATTTATAACAGTCAAGCGGTTCTTATTTTTAAAAGTTGAAAAGTGTTTATGACTTTGTTCATTCTGCCTTTCTGTCTGTCCTTTAGCACGATAACTGCCGTAAAAATGATCAAAATGAAATTTTAGTATGTTGTTCAGATGGTCTGTGGGACCTATGGGAATATAAATGAATAATATCACCCAATTAGTTTTGGATTGAACCTGGGTTGAAAAAATGAAATACATTGAACCCTATGGGACCTAATTTTTCATACATTTTTTAAGCGGATTTAAAATTCACAAATTGCTTTGAAAGTTTTAGGAAATATTCAAATTATCCCATAAAATATATAAAAAACAATTTCAGTAAAATATGTTAGGTAGTTTTTTAAATAAAAATTATTTAATATAGGGAGAAAAACAAATTCAATTAAATTCTGAAAAATTTTAGGTAATATTCAAATTATTCCATAAAATATATAAAAAAAGTTCAGCAAAATATATTCAGTAGTTTTTTAAATAAAAATTAAAATAATAATTACACCTTTTATATGAAGCGATCACGTGACCATTATATGAAGAGATCACGTGACCCACTTCAAAATAAAATATGGCATCCATCTTGTGTCAAAATCGTGATTTTTAAAGTTCTTTTTAATTTATATTGAGTGTTGTATCCGTCCTAAAACCCTTTTATTTTTGCTTAAATTCTGTGCATCTACATACTGAAACAATGCAATTACAATATATTTGAGTTTAAGTGATCATCCAACTTTGATTATTTCTACAACGAAGCCTAATTTTCACTTATGGAGAATGTAAATACCAAAAGATGTAGAATGAGTTGTATAAGAATTGCTGCATTTCTTCAATGCAAAATTATTTAGCTCATGGAATTTGCAATATAGCTGATGTGAATGAAATATTCATTGATTTTACACAGAGAAGGACAATTTTTTCGATGAAGTTTTAAGCATAGAGTTTAATTACTTGTATCTCTATAGTCTTCAGTTTTTAAATAAAATAAATTATTATAGTATTGTGATGAATGAAATGAATGGAAAAATGGTTATGAATGAAATGCTACTTTTATAGAGAGAGCCAGGCGTGTTATATTTCAATGACGTCATTTAAATAAATTTCATTTGTTTTCGATGAAGTATATATAATAAATAATATAATAAATTATTGTAGTATTATGATAATTTTAAAAATATTACCGATGAATGTATCGCATTTTAGAGATATTTAAATAAAATTGCATTGAAGTTGGAAAGTGTTTCATAATCAATGCTTTATGCATGATTGATCTTTCTTGTTTATTTGTTAATATGACTGAAAAAGTTTTTTCACAAATATATGTTGACCCAAAGAGGCTTGTGCATTTTAATACATTATCTAGCAATGATTTAAAATTGTTCTTATCAACACGATAGAAGTTTAATAAACTGCCCTCATCAAATATATTCTGCAGGTACTCATCATTTTGCATGTTGATGAGTTCAAGCTGTACTGATTCGGGTGCATTTATCCGGGCAAAATGGCTGCTAAATAAATATAGCAACAGTTTTATTTTTAGAAAATCAGAAAAACAATCCTTGAAGGCTGATATAACGTTATCAATTTTTTCAACATATATAGTTTTGAAGTTGACATTGAACTTTTCAGAAACTTTTTTGTAATTGGGAAAATGGGCATAATTCCCTTCAGTTGAGTTTGAAATATATTTAACTTGCCCTGATATAACAAAATGTGGCGGTAAAGTTGAGTAACCAATAGATCTTTGCCCTGAAGTCATGTATTTAGCATATTTAAATGATTAGTAATGTTAATCAGGAAAGCTAAGTCAATTAACCAATCCGGATTTTTTATGTCGGGGACATTTTTGTTTTTTTCAGTCATGAAAATTTCAATTTCATCAATTAAATTTAGGAACTGCTCCAATGTTTGACTGCAACTTAGCCACCTCACTTCTGTGTAAAAAAAAAGTCACCATATTCGCTTTCAATATCTTCAAGAAACTTTTTAAACTGTCTGTGATTAAGGCCATGGACATTACAAAATTAATTGTTGAAACCACAGCTTTCATGACATGTTCAAGTCTTTTAGGACATAAGCTCTCCTGGTGGATTATACAGTGGAATTGTATCAACTCATTGTCGTGTCATACCAAATGCTGTTTCGATAATGTTACAAATACAGATTTAGCTACTATCATGAGGAGCTCCGCAAGTCATGATACCCGATAATTTTGTCAGATCTAAATCAATTTTGGAACACTATACCAAAAGCCCAGTGAACATGTCACTACCTTTTGTTTGATCTGACAATGAACGCATTCCAATCAATTCCTCATTCATCTCAAACTAGTGTGTTCTGGTCGGCATCATTTTGCTATAAGGTAAGATATTTCAAAACTTGTTTCTGTTACAATTTCCAAATCTTGAATAGGTTTTGTAAACATCACTTGCTGACCTGCCAATTCTCATTTCAAAAATGAAATCTTTTTTTTACGTAGTTCTTCAGGTAGTTTTGAATATATAGATTGCAGACTTTTGTAGTGTCTCTTTATATTGTTGTTCTTTGGGATGACTACAGCACTTTTACAAATCAAGCACACAATATTATTAAACGACTGCACAAAACAATATCTTTTGTTCCAGCTATATTAAAACTACCATTTTTCATCCTGTACTTTGCATTTCCTACTTGGCCCTGCTTTATCCATTATAGAATTTATTTTTTACCTTTTCCAAGGGGTGATAATTGTAGCAACTACACCTATGAAAACAAAATACTCATATGACAAATAGATGAATTATAAAATTTGTTAATGTCATTAATAATCGATTATCGTTAAATAGATAGGCAATAGATATCTACACGATTCACCGAAATACATTAAATAACAGTTATTTATCTTTATTGCCAACAATTCAAACACACTAAAAATACAATGCAACATAAAACCATGCAGATGTCACAATCATTGATAACTGGATGATATTGGTTGTCCCTGGCCGGCACGTGAGCCATGTCTGGCATCACAGCTACTTTGCTGTGCACAGTTCTTAAAAATTACCCATCGTGTGACTTGTTAAACTTAAAATAATACATAGTAAGGCAGGCCATCAGCAAATCAAAGAAGGGCCGCGGTCTGTGCATCCCTGTTATAGATTGTATCAGTGTTCCATGTTTCTACAGTATGTTGTGAAGGAGACTTCCGTCTCATGAAACTAATGAATGGACTGTCTTTGAAAGATTTTAATTTTTCAAAAACTATGGATGAATAGTACTTTGCTACAACAACTAAAAGATATGTGCATAGTGCAGATAAAATACAATATGATTTCATATGTGCACTGTAAATCAGCTAATGCAAATATAATGCTTAAAAATTGAATTCTTTATTTTATGTTAAATATGATTTTTTTTTTTTTGCTTTCCGTATAAATTTAAATTTGAAATAATCAAAATTAAATTAAAATAATTTAAGAATTAATGTTATCCTCTATATGTAATTATACTTGTATATCTCTTAAATGTTTTCTAACATTTTTTACAAACAAAAGGCTTTTCATCAATGTGCATAAGTAGCTGCTAATTTAAATCACTTAACAGGCAAATGCCTTCTAACATATTTCACAAATATTTTTAAAACTGTTTTGTGTATTCTTTTCATTAGTATGTATAAGTAAATGCCTATTTAAATCACCTTTGTGTATAAATGTTTTCTGGCATATTTAATAAAAATTATTTGGGTGATAAGTAGAATAGCCCACACCTCAATTTTCAAAGTACAAAATAGCGCCATGCACCGGGTTACAATTGCATTCTGTTTACTTCTCCAAGTTGATAGCCTATGACTTTCCCGACACCCAATCAGCACGCAACTTTTACAAAATAGTATTTCAATAGTAATCTGTGTATTTCATCAGATCTTTTTGCAAACTTTTTTCGAATATATATTTGTTTCTATGAAAGTTGGTTTTGTGGATCTTTTTTGATCAACTTTGCTGATTTGTTTTGCAGCAACCTTTTTTAAATAATATTTGTTTATTTCCAAATAATTGATGTACATAGAGATTTTCAGTATTAGTGATTACAGATAAAGTTTCTAAATGGCATCTGGTAAGCAGCAAATGGATTCAATTTAATGTTCTAGAAAACGTGCTTCAGTGGATGTTGGTAAAACTGAGTGCAGCATAAAATTTTATTATATGGTTGGAATAAGGTTAGTTATTTTATTTGTTCATCCCGTGTTTTGAAATTGACTTTTGTATTTTTCCGTGTTTTTAAAATGGGTTTCTTAATTTTAAAATTTGGTTTTTTCTTGAATTTTGTTAAAGTCCAATCTTTTTCTAAGTATCCTGTTTTCTTGAATTTTGTTAAAGTACAATCTTTTATCCAAGTTCTGTTTTTTCTTAAATTTAGTTAAAGTACAATCTTTTTCTACTTTTTTCTAAGTTCTGTTTTTCCTTAAATCTTGTTAAAGTACAATCCTTTTTTTAAGTTCTGTGTTTTCTTAAATTTTGTTAAAATACAATCTTTTTCCTAAGTTCTGTTTTTTCTTAAATTTAGTTAAAGCACAATCGTTTTTTTAAATTTTCATATTTTTTATAAGTATTGTTTTTTTTTTTAATTTTTAATGGATCGAGTTATAAGTTTTTCATATTGATTTAAAATCAAAAAATATTTTAAGTATCACATGTTTCAATATGGTTTCTAAAATTTGAAAAGTTTTTTATTCTGCCATTACTCAATATTTTTATAATGTACAAAAATTGTATTTTGTAAGCTTTTTATGAGTATTATTCACTTTTAATGAGTATTATTCCTTTTTATTAACATTGAATTAATTTACATTCAAAATTCCAGTTCATAAAACTTTAGTACGTCACTTTGGTAGGAGGAGCCTATTTTAAAGCATGAGAATATGCGTCACTTGAGTTGGGAGGAGTTAATTTCAAAACATGGAGAAACGAGCCAACTTGGCGCAATTTTTAACTTAGAAAAATGAGGTGTGGAGTATTCTACCGATTTACCAATTATTTTTACTGGTATGTCTAAGTACATGCCTATGTAAATAAGTTTTACGTGCAAATGCCTTCCGACACACTTCACAAACAAAAAGCTTTTCATCAGTATGCACAAGTAGATGGTTATATAAATAACGTTTAGTAGAAAATGCTTTCAAACATATTTCACAAAGAAAAGGCTTTTCACCCATATGTGTACGTAGATGAGTATTTAAATTAGTTTTATAAGTAAATGCTTTCTGGCATATTTCACAAAGAAAAAGCTTATCACCACTATGCACAAGTAGATGGTTATTTAAATAAAGTTTAGTAGAAAATGCTTTCAAACATATTTCACAAACAAAATGTTTTTCACCATTATGAATAAGTAGGTGCCTATTTAAATTACTTTTCCTTGAAAATCTTTTTTGGCATATTTCACAAACAAAAGGCTTTTCACCAGTATGCGTACGTAGATGAACATTTAAATCCCTTTTATGTGCAAATGCTTTCCGACATATTTCACAAATAAAATGCTTATCACTATTATGCACAAGTAGATGGTTATTTAAACTTAGTTTAGAAAAAAATGCTTTCAAACATATTTGACAAACAAAATGCTTTTCAATAGTATGTATAAGTAAATGCCTATTTAAATAAATTTTCCGTGTAAAAGTTTTCTGGCATATTTCACAAACAAAAAACTTACTATTATGCACAAGCAGATGGTTATTTAAATTACTTTTATGAGAAAATGCTTTCAAACATGTATCACAAACAAAAGGCTTTTCACCAGTGTGCGTACGTAGATGAGTACTTAAATCGCCTTTATGTGCAAATGCTTTCTGACATATTTCACAAACAAAAGGCTTTTTACCATTATGCGCAAGTAGATGCTTATTTAAATTACTTTTAGTAGAAAATGTTTTTAAACATATTTCACAAACAAAATGTTTTTCATTAGTATGTATAAATGAATGCCTATTTAAATCATCTTCCTGTGTAAATATTTTCTGGCATATTTCACAAAGAAAATGTTTTTTACTAGTATGTATAAGTAAATGATTATTTAAATGGTCTTTCTGTGTAAATGATTTCTGACATATTTCACAAACAAAAAGTTTTTCACCAGTATGTGTGCACAGATGAATATTTAAGATCTTTTTATGGGCAAATGCTCCTTGACATATTTCACAAATAAATTGCTTTTCAGCATTATGCACAAGCAGATGGCTATTTAAACTATTTTTATGAGAAAATGCTTTCAAACATGTATCACAAACAAATGGCTTTTCACCAGTATGCACACGGAAATGCTTTTTTAAACTGCTTTTCTCTGCAAATCTTTTTTGGCATATTTCACAAACAAAAGGCTTTTCACCAGTATGCGTACGTAGATGAACATTTAAATTTTTTTTATGTGCAAATGCTTTCTGACATATTTCACAAACAAAGTGCTTTTCACAATTATGTACAAGTAGATGGTTATTTAAACTACTTCTATCAGAAAATGCTTTCAAACATATTTCACAAACAAAATGCTTTTCATTAGTATGTATAAGTAAATGCTTATTTAAATGACTTTTCCGTGTAAGTGTTTTCTGGCATATTTTACAAACAAAATGATTTTTACCATTATGAATAAGTAGATGGTTGTTTAAATTACCTTTCTGTGCAAATGTTTTCTGGCATATTTCACAAACAAAAGGCTTTTCACCAGTATGTGTACGTAGATGAATATTTAAATAACTTTTATGTGCAAATGCTTTCCAACATATTTCACAAACAAAAGACATTTAACTAGTATGCTTAAGTAGGTGCGGTGCGTATTTAAATAACTTTTATGTGCAAATGTTTTCTGACACTTTTTATAAACAAAAGGCTTTTCACCAGTATGCACAAGTAGATGTGTATTTAAATCACAATTGCTTTCTGACAAACTTCACAAGACATTTAACCTGTGTACATAAGTAGGTACATATTTAAATTACCTTTATATTCAAAATTTTTCACAAACAAAAGGCTTTTTACCAGTATGCACAAGTAGAGCTTATTTAAAATACTTTAACTAGCAAATGCTTTAAAGCATATTTAAAATACAAAATGATTTTCACAATATAAAAGCAAATGATGATTCAATTATTTATTTGCATAATTTTTTTATGGCACATTATGTACAAATATTTTTGCATTTGTGTATATGCTGACCTAATTTTTAAAGCATGATTTTAGACACATTACAAACACACACAAATAGTTTCTTTCTTGTATGTGCAATTCAAAATTAAACAGTTTTCATCGATGCATTTCCTTATACATGAGTTAAAAACTATTTATATATTCCCTATATATACTTGATACTTTTGGGGTAAAAGAATATGTGTAAATGTGCAAGAGTTGTTCTGCATACAAATTTTAAAAATGAAGAAATATGCCATATTGGCATAGATATACACATAGCCTATACACAATCTCTACATATTTTATCTAAACAAATACCGCTGATTGGTAACTTATCAGTTTAGTAGACAGCGCATATTGATTTGAATTTTTTGTTTCACAGCAGTCCATAACCCATTTGATTGCAAAAAAATTCGTAAAATGTGGTTCTGAACAAAACTTAAATCTGAAGATTATGTAGTTTCTTCTCCGTGCAATGAAATTATTTATTCCATTAGTAAAGAATAAATCTTGGCGTACTCATGTCATGAATTTTCTTTACACGATCATCCTGCAGACGTTCCACTTCCTCGTATAGAAATCATGCAATAATGAAGCAGTTGATTATCCCTTAAACATGGGATTCAAATCACTTTACAAAAAAAACAGTCGTAACAATTTGTTTCGAAGAATAAGTTAATCATAAAAAGATATGGAATAGTTTTTACTAGTAACAATTATAATAGAGAACTTTGGTAACAGTAAAAAAACACGCTTTTCATAAAAGTTCTGTCACAGAATACTGTGAATGTCACGATCGTATGCATATATTGGGTGTCGCAGAATACTATATATTAGAACAGAATTGTATATTATGTCACAGAATACTATATACATTAGTCTGTGTTCAGCAACAACCACACTCGATTACGCAACGCGTTTGGTTTAACGGACGGATAAATAATACAAGAGTCTACTCCTACTTTATAGCATATATTGATACGGGGTGTCCGGATCAAGTATTGGCAAAACGGGGGCGGGCCATTGTGGACGTACCAACAAACTTTACTTCGTTACAGATACGCCTATATTAAGACGAGTGTCCAACTTACTAAAGCTCCGCCTCCGTCTCGCCCATACTCGGCACGACTGAGGGTGGAGCTAATGTGACGTAACACATATACATAGCCAGATATGTCAATCAATAAGAGATTATCAGGTGAAATTAGGCGAGTTAGTTGGAATCATTGAAATACAAATCTAGTGGAGTTTTTTTTTGCAAATAAAATGTGCTTAATCTACAAGAATGATATCAATAAACTCATCATAATATATTTGCATGGCTGACTTATTTTTAACAATATTTCTTTTATTTTATGTAATTTGTGATAAATTTATAACCAAGTAATATTTATGAGAACCACTCACATCCGTATTCTGAAATATGTGCCATTCATTTTCATGCAATAACTTGCAAACTAAATGATTTTTTTATTTAACATTATTAATAATCCTGATTGTTTTACAATTAAAAAAAAGTAGGGAGCTTATGCATTTTCTTTTTTCAATAAAGCATTAATTTCAGTTCTATTGCACAGTATAATACACAAAAATGACACTCAAATTACATTAATAAAATTTTTAGCCTAAATTTTTTGTTTTGTCAAAATATCACATATAAATTTCAATCACATATAAATTCAAATTTCAGTAGCAAATTAATATCCCCTCCCTGCCCCATCACATCAAACATGTATGATTCATGTTCAAGTCTCAAACCATACAAATCTTCTGAAAACTTGAATTAGAATTTTCTACACAATCACAATATTTAACTCATCTATACATATCACAATACACTTTCCCAATATACTACGTATTTAAATAATGTATAATATATATATATATAGTTAGTTACCCTTTATATAACTATTGAAACTTAATCCTGTACAAAAATACTAAATGCATTTATAACAGCTAGCAAACACTTTCAAAATAAATTAAAATTTTGAAATCATTTAGCTATTATGAAAGTATTAACTAGCTTGTGACGAATGTTCTAAATTCTAAATATTTCTAAAATTTAAAAATTCCATTAAAGAAAATACACTTACTTCATTTAAGTCAAACATAATAGTCCTCAATGTTAAAAAAAAAACGCTAATGTCGAACATCTTCAACAACTTTTGAATTAGAACTCATAAAGTATGCACTTCCACAAGAACTCATTTTATCGTAAAGATTGAATATTAAATTGAATTACAACAAATTATCAGCTTCTTAAACAAAAAACTTATTTTTTACTTCATGGAACAAAAATATCAGATTTTTAATTTGTTCCATAACACTATCGGCATTCTCCAGCGCCCGCCATTATAAAACCCAGTTTTTTTTGGCGATACAGTGAGGGAGGTTGCTGTAAAAGGTTACTATAACTGTCATAACGGTACCAGTTTTCTTCGAAAATCGCCCTTTGGCACTCAAGAGAAATACATAAAAGCATTAAAATTGCTATGTTTAAGCTAAAAATAGTATTAATAGTATATTTTTGACGTGTAATTATTAGTTTGAATCATTCTCAATCACAGATTCAAAGGATTTCCGTTAAATATACATGATAAAAGGGTCTTACAAACGTCTAAAATTTCGCTTAGTTTCAGTCTCCACTCAGCAAGAAATTGAGGACTCACGCCGGTGGCGTATTGTTTGATATATCTCGCAACGTATATGTGTTACGTCATATTAGCTCCACCTTCATTCGTGGCCAATATGGATGGGACAGACTCAGAACCGCAGTAAGTAGCAAATTGGACATCCCGTCTCAATACATGCACAACATGAACCTTGTATCATTGGCAATTCTGATTCCTCAATGGTCGATTATGATTGCAGCATTTTGTTTGGATTTCCGCTCCTGTACGTTTTAAAAATAAAAATATGAATAAAAATCTGTGACGATTTCCTGTTTACTAATAAATTATAAAGTTCTGGGACAGGCCAAAATACTTTGACATGGAAATAATTTATATTAATATACTATGGTAATTAAAATTAATATTGATATGAATTATTTGTGTGAACTGTTTACTTCACTGTATATTTAATCAATCAAGTCTCGAATGGAGGCAATGAAGAAAATTACATAATTTGTACTGATAGCCTCAGCACTCTTAAAAGCCTTAAAAACATAAAAAATGATTCCCCTTGCATTATATTACAAATTCACAAAGTTCTTGTTGAAAAAGCTATCGGGAAAAACATCATTCTCGTCTGGACACCCGGACATAAAGGTATACATATCAATGAACAGGCAGATACTGCAGCAAAACAGGCGCAGCTCCACAACACTATTCATGGCATAGCGGGTGAAGATATAAAAAAAAGCATGGATAACAAGGCAAAAGAATTTGGAAGCAAAGAATGGTACAAATACAAAAATCAGAAAAACTTCCCTCATATTGACCCGAGGAAAATGTGGTTTTGTAAAGGTTTTCTCAATAGAAAGAATGAAGTTATTATTCAGAATGTTCGAGCTAAAACTCTGTTTTTGAACCCCATCCTTCATAAAATGAAAATTGTGGATACCCCGAACTGCCTGATTTGCAAGAGTGTAGAGTCTATTGATCATTTTCTCTTCGTTTGTCCGACGTATCGTGAGGCACGCAAGAATCTTTTATCGTTTTTATCCCAGCATAATATTTGTTGTTCATATATTGATCTCATGAAGCATTTTTCAAAAGAGTTGTGTTTGGAACTTTCGTTTTTCTTTTCCAAGATTAATAGGTTTTAATCTTTCTTTCTTTTTGTCGTCATTTTTTAGATCTCCATTCCCCTTGGGACAGAAGGCGGAGTGCCAAGTCCCATTTTTGCACTCTAGAGAGAGTGCACAATCAATCAATCAATCAATCGAATGGACATTTCCATGCTGAAGAAAACTATAATTGCCAGATATGCTAGAAAAAGCTTAATTAGATTTTTTTCCCATATACGCTTGGATTCAAACAATCTGTTATTGACTGAAAATTTTACACTGAAGTCCTTATTTTGAATAATATATCATTCATATTAGAGAAAAAAAAGATTTGTTCCAGAATTGATAATAATTCATATATTTATTTAAAGCTACATTGCGCTGTATAAGTTGGAACTGAAGTGAAATTTATAATTATTAATGCCACAAAAGATTTAAGCACAAGTGTTATTGACACCTTCATATACTTGCGAGAAATCTTTTATTTGTAAGATTTGCCAGAAAGGATTTATTCATTGGCATCATTTGAATAGTTTTTGATATCTTCTGACTCATACTGGCGAATTACCTTTTATTTATAAGGTGTGCCAGAAAGGATTTATTCATAGGAAACAGTTGAATATACTTCTCCTGACTCATACTGGTGAGAAGAAAATTATTTGGGAGGTGTGCCAGAAGGGATTTAATGACAGCAGTGATTTGAATGCACATTTTCTTTTTCAAACTGATGAGAAACCCCATATTCGTGAGGTGTGCCGAAAAATAGTTATTCATAAGTGCACCATTTTAATGTACATCTGATTCATACTGATGAGAGGCCTTTTACTCGTGAAGTGTGCAAGAAAGGATTTAATCATATGGGTCCTTCGAAAAGATATTGCCTTACTCATACTGGTGAACATACCCATATTTGTGAGGTGTGCCAGAAAGGATTTAATCAAAGGAAAAATTTGAATAGACATCTCCTGACTCATATTGGTGAGAAGCCTTTTATTTGTGAGGTGTGTCAGAAAGGCTTTAGTCAAAAGGGTGATTTGAATACACATCTGCTGACTCATACTGGTGAGAAGCCTTTTACTTGTGAAGTGTGCAAGAGAGGGTTTAATCATATGGGTTCTTTGATAAAACATTGTCTTACTCATACTAGTGAAAACCCCCATATTTGTGAGGTATGTCAGAAAGAATTTAATCAAAGGAGAAATTTGAATAGACATCTCCTAACTCATACTGGTGAGAAGCCTTTTATTTGTGAGGTGTGCCAGAAAGGCTTTAGTCAAAAGAGTGATTTGAATAAACATTTTTTTACTCATACTGGTGAAAAACCCTATATTTGTGAGGTGTGCCAGAAAAGATTTAATCATAGAAACCATTTAAATGTACATCTCCTGACTCATACTGGTGAGAAGACTTTTATTTGTGAGGTATGCCAGAAAGGTTTTAGTCAAAGGAGTGCTTTGAATAGACATCTCCTTATTCATACTGGTAAAAAACTATTTGCGTGTGAAATGTGTCCCAAAAGATTTAATTATGTGAGTCATTTGAAAAGACATTATCTTATTCATACTGGTGAGAAACCTTATATTTGTGAAGTGTGCCAGAAAGGATTTAATCAAAGGATGAGTTTGAATAAACATCTTCTGACTCATACTGGTGAGAAGCCTTTTACTTGTGAGGTGTGCAAGAAAGGATTTTATGACAGACGTGATTTGAATACACATTTTCTTACTCATACTAGTGAAAAACGTTATACTTGTGAGGTGTGCCAGAAAGGATTTAACCACAAGTGTGATTTGAATAGACATCTCCTTATTCATACTGGTGAAAAATTATTTACTTGTGAAGTGTGCCTGAAAGGATTTAATTATGTGAGTCATTTGAAAAGACATCGTCTGACTCATACTGATGAAAAACCTCATATAATCTAAAAATGGAGATTCGTGGTGGGCAGGTCACCAGACACCATTGGTGACCAAGTTTGCAGTAGCGGTGACTGAAATTATTACAGTAAGTCGCCAATTCTGGTGACTGAAATTTCTCCCAAATCCTCTCTGTCCCATGGTATCAACGGCCAGTAGATTGGACATATCACCTCACAGTTAATCAACCCATTGTTGTGAACCATGAATCGCTGACTGATTGCCACACAATCGCGGACCACAGCTATGTCACGATTCCTTAGTTACGTGTGAATCACAGTCAATTGTTATTTGGTCACACTGGGGGCACTATGTGTTCCTAATTAGTGAAATATTTTATAGAAAACCATAAACGTGTCTCTCCTGCATGTGCGGATCGCAAATTCAATTGAATACAATTTTGCTTTTTTTTAACAGGTTTCTTTTGCGGATTTGAAACTATGTTCTTTCCGAGTACTTCCCTGCATTTTTTGTTTTTTGTTTAAAGTCAATTCTTTCCCAGGGCAAAAATATTTTCCTCGATTTACTGAATACAAAAATCCCAAATATGTCATGAAATCTGTCATATATGTCCCAAAAATGTCACAACTCTGAACAAAACCACATCTGGAAATGTGTATCTCTGCAATTATTACATCGGCGCTTGCATACAGGGATTCCCACTGTGTTTGGAGAGAGATAACCAATGATTATTTTTCTGCCATTTTTACAATCTATTTGATTTTTGATTCGACTGAAATTTTTATAATTATTTCGTTTTATATATTAAAAAAAAAAAATTTTCTACCATATTATTAATAAAATGTAGGGCTATTTTGCAACAGCATTGCAAAAATTGGCATTTATACGCAATCCTAGACATACTTTATTTAATTTTATAATCGTTTTGCATCGACTTCGATATCTGTAATTGTTTCGCGTTTTATAGAGAAATATTATTTATAAAATAAAGGACTATTTTGCAGCAGCATTATGAAAAGCTGCATTTGTACGCAATCCGCAGTATATTTGTTTAATTTTGGAAATATTTTCCACTTTTGTAAACTGTTTGCATAGACTATAATTTTTGTAATTATTTCATGTTTTATACAGAAAAACTATTTTTGAAGCGTGTTATTAATAAAGACTATTTTGCAGCATAATCTTGAAAACTAGCATTTGTGTATGATGTATATTTTGTTTAATTAAGAAATTATTTTCCACTTACACAATCTGCATGCATTAACTAATATTCACAAAAATATTCACTTTGTAGTGGGATTCACTCTTCTATGTCTGTGTACATGAGTATTTCATAAATCAACATACTTGAGGTCACTGTCCATGATATATTTTAAATTTTCTTTATACTATTATTGCTTGATCCGGAAAATAGGCCCCCACTCATTATACGCAATCCTAGACATACTTTATTCAATTTTATAATCGTTTTGCATCGACTTCAATATCTGTAATTGTTTTGCGTTTTATAGAGAAATATTATTATTTACAAAAAAAAGGACTATTTTGCAGCAGCATTATGAAAAGCTGCATTTGTACGCAATCCACAGTATATTTGTTTAATTTTGGAAATATTTTCCACTTTTGTAAACTGTTTGCATAGACTATAATTTTTGTAATTATTTCATGTTTTATACAGAACTATTTTTGAAGCGTGTTATTAATAAAGACTATTTTGCAGCATAATCTTGAAAACTAGCATTTGTGTATGATGTATATTTTGTTTAATTAAGAAATTATTTTCCACTTACACAATCTGTATGCATTAACTAATATTCACCAAAGTATTCACTTTGTAGTGGGATTCACTCTTCTATGTCTGTGTACATGAGTATTTCATAAATCAACATACTTGAGGTCAAGTGTCCATGATATATTATAGATTTTCTTTATACTATTATTAATATGCATAATGTATTATGAAATAATTTTTTTTACATTTAAAAAATCCAGTTGAAATTTTAATATATGTTTACAAAACTCATTTCATTGTAAGAAAATTTATTTCCTGTTTTATTTCTTTTTCTAGTAAAAAATGTCACTAGTTCAACTATTCTGAAGGTTGCAGCTGCTGTTGGGGTGCCCTGTTAAAATAATCCTTTCCCATCCATCTTCATCTTCTAACTAATCTACCTTAGATTATCTGACTGAATTATCATATTTTTAATTTTATTATTCAGATTTAATATATCTCAAAGAACCAGGTATATAAAATATCAATATAAACTTGATTTTAGACACCTGTCATTGAAAAATTTTGTTCTTAGTGGTTATTGGCCACTATTAAAAAATCTAAAACTGAATCTTTAATATAATCCATGGGCCGAATGCTGAAAAGTTGCTTAAAAATAAGGTTTTGTTTACGAACTATGGCAACTACAAACACTTTATATTCTGAATCACAGTGCTGAACCAAAGCCAAAAGTGCAATCTTCTCCAAAACATAATTGCACATACATTTTTATTTTTAGTTTTCTACACAACTATGATAAATAAAAAAATTTGAAGAATTTCATTATACAGTAAACATCCAAAAATCCGAACACTAGCCCAAACTGTTTCTTTTTTCTTAATGGACAGGCACTTGATTATCCAACCATTCGCCCATGAACTGTGAAATATAGTTGGACCCTTTTAACACCTTAAGTAAGAACAAGAATATAAAAAAAATCTCCCCTCTTTGAAAATGTAAAAGAGCAAATTGCCCTCTCAAAGGAGATCCCGGCAGCCACCTGTTAATCCATTTTTAGAAGGAATGGGGTTTCCCCCCTGTAAGCAATAGCTCTTTGCCTGCATTGTTCCATCATGCTTTGGGCAAAAAGAGGTAAGGAGAGAAGAACATAGTGCTATGATTAAGTAAGTGATAATTTGTGGAATAAGGGGAGTATCTCAAAGGAGAATGCAGGGTAGAGAAAAGCTCATTCTATTATCTAATGTCTATCTGATTTGCGAATAGTAAAACATGCTTTCCAATCTTTATCTTGCAGCCTGGGCCACTAATAGAAATTATGCCCCCCCCCCCCCCTTCAAACATGTATCACAGTCCCCCTCCTTATTTGATTTTCTCATATTTTGTGAATTTTTCATGTTTTCTCCAACCCTCAAAAGAAAATTTAGCAGTCCGGGCCCTTGATGTGAGAAACACAATATCTTGTGCAATGCAGAGAACTATGTTTTGAACCATTCAGACGTTTTAACAAAGTTTTCAAGTTTAACATCTTCAGTTATTCCAAAGCACCAAGCAAGAAAATTAAAAAGAGTAGATGGTATCAGTTTCATCACTGATTCTTCGGTCAATTCTTCGGCAATAGGAGGCCATGGATGGTGATGCAGTAATTTCATTTTTATTATAAACAAAGCTGTGTGATATGCATTGGGTTTCTTTGTATGTCATCATCACAGAACAGCTACAATGAATTTCATTAATATTTCTGGGTAGACTTGGAATAGCCCTACTTAAAATTTAGTCTTACGTTTTGAGTTTGTAGGACCAGTGGTTGTCAAAATATTAATAAAAAAGGAAACTTCCATAAAAAGAGCATTATGCAGACAATATTTTTCCCCACATATTTATTGGAAGAAAATTATATGTTGCTCAGCAATGCAGTTATTTGTGTTTATAAGCCTAATGATTTTTATTAATTTTTTCTAATTCAAGTAATAAAGAAATGGATGTAAAAATAAATTTTATAAATAATCCATGTTGCATTTTTGACTGCATTATATCAATTACGGTCTTGAGGTTTAGAAATTACAAGAATTATTGATATTTTCAATTTCTTAATCATCTGTTTTCTTTTGGCAAACATTTGTCAAACTCATATTGTGTTTAGCCAACTGTTTTAAACGAAATAAACACAGTATAGGTAGATTATCTAATACCATTTTACTGCTTTCATTTTCATATTGATTAAATTTCATATTTTTTGTGAATTTGTTTACAAACAAAAAGCACAGTATTTTATTCTTCAGATCAGCCTGTCAAGATAATTTTTTATAGTGAGCACAGAGATTATTAAACTTCAATTTATGAGAATTAAATTAAATATTTTAATAGAATGTTTTGAATAACAATATTATTTAGAATACTACACAGAAAATTGCACATATTTTAAATCATGAACAACGTTGAATATATCTGCTATTATCTATATAAAAAATAATCGTGACCTGTGCTTCAATCTGTCAGAATGGATATAGTGCTGGTTGTCAAATAAAGTGGGATTTTTTCATAAGTAAATTTCATACTGCACAAGTCAGCACTATTAGCAACATATAAATTACCAAATTAAGGGGGACCAGAAAATTGTAGGAATTTCAAAGAATAGCTATTTTAGTAGTAAATCCATAAAATACCCAAAATTTTGCATCTTGAGGGAGGGAAGATAACTTGCCCTTCCTCAGATGACTTAGATCTGAAATCTAAGGTCTAATGCTCTAATGCAGAAGTGGCCATCTATCTGTCCTCAAACAAGGATAACACTTAAATAACATATTTAAAATTATCTAAATTACTAAACTGTATAAACAAATATTGGTACTTAATGAAATACACAACTGTAATAAAATATGTATATATGCTAAAACCAAACAGCAACACTGAAAAAATTATAATAAAAATACTTTTGTGCAAATACATTGTGCAAATTTTAGTTTCCTACAAATTGTGCACTACTGCACATTAAAAAACCCTGAAATAAATGAAAGTGTACATTTTTAGTACTTTTTATTAGAAATAAAATTCACATTATTGCTTATCAAATATTAAATTACAGTCTTTCCTCCAAATCTCTTGAAAGAATAAAACGATTTTCATGAAACTTGGTATGCTCATTTACTCTAACAGGAAAAATCTTGAGATCGAGTCATAAGAGAAAAATAATTTTTATTATTGTTCTCTCACAAAATTAGATATATAATTTGTTGAGAAAGTTGTAGAATACTTTTTATGATTTGATGATAGAATGATTTTTTAAGTAGTTGAAATTGTGTTTGCCTTGGAACAACTAGTTTAATGACATAAAAGAAATGCTGTCCAAATAACTTCCTTAGCTCTGCTTATTTAGAATGAAAAGAAATCAAAATATGGAAAATTCTGAAAAATTATTAAATCAAAGCATACCAAGTTATTATATTTTTACAGATTAATCTTAATTTACACAGCATACATATTCCTAATCAACATAGCATATTTTTTTCTTTTTTGTCTTGTTGATGTTCAGCTAAAAGAATTGGTTAATTAAACATTAGAAAATCGAGTATATTAAATAATCAAATAAATAACCAATCATTTATATTACGGTTCAGCAGAAAAGAGGAAGACTCACAATATTTCATACTTTTTTTTCTCAAAAATTGAAAAACATAATTATATTTTAAATGGTTGCAAAAATGGTTATAAATAAACAGTTATAATAAAGCAATGATTATGCTAATATTTGTCAAAAAATTGGTATTTTGTATGCAATTCCATATTTAAAGCATAAATTAACTGCACGATAATATACATAAAATAATAATTGCTGTTCTGTAGAATTGCACGAACTAAAATAAAAAAATCATAATTAATTAAATATGTTCACTATTATCAAATGAGCTAAAGTTTTGTAAGTGCATTTAACCAGAAAGAAATGCACATGTATCGTTAGAAATTATCACTAACTTTTCTCTACATATTAAAACTTTTACTTCTTCATGTGAAGCATAGCATCTCTAAAAAAAATCTAGCAAATTATATGAAATTTGGTATACGTATTTCAATCCATATTACACAAAAACCTATTAATTTTTAAAACGATCCAGCTATAATAAAGGTCGAATTTGTATAATTAATTTATCCAGTATCAAAATTTGTAGGAAAAGTCATAGGATCTCAGATGGTTTACCTCCAAATTGTCAGATACTAGATGATTATTAGATGATTACAAATATCATATATTGTTATCAGATACTAGATGATTATTAGATAATAGATATTGTTCTCTTGTCAGATTTTAGATGTTAATATTGTCAGACGGTAAATAGATGATTAAGTAAACAATTTTTCCTAGACGAAGTCTTTGTTCGTGCCTTTCATATTGTGTTTAATTAATATTACCTTTGGTAAATTCACAAAGAGTTTATTGTAGATTAAGCTTTTGGCTCAGACCAAATAGGGACCCCCCAGTGGTGTAACTAGCATCAAGTGTAGTTAAACAATGCTTAAAGGACCAGAAACATAGGCGTTCAGAGTGAGCTAGAAAGTTATGGGTTATAAGTTTTCTATGACTAATTAAACTAAATTTTGTGATAAATATGAAAACAATTGTATACAAAATATTCATTACTTCTTATATATATAAATATATATATATATACTTACATTCTACCATTGGATTTACAATTTTATATTTATATATATATATATATATATATATATATAATTGTTTCTCACAGTTTGAAGAATGCAGGGGATCTATCAAGTTTAAGGTAGGAACCAGGATGAGGCCAGACATATGTGCATGTGTTTAAAAGTGGTTTCACTTCACACACAGGGAATAGCACACTATATATAAATTAAAGCAGTGAATAGTTTGAAACTATTTTAACACATTTAAAAATTAGTTTTACATAATTACCCTGTAGTTGACAAAAATTTAAACGAAACTAGTGGAGTTTTAAACAGAAGACTGTACACAGTTCTGATCTATGTCCCTGAGGGCTTCTGGATAATCTGGAAAAACTTCTCACTACCCCCACACCCATTTTGTTTGCCCTCAAAGGAAAAATGGAAAATCTGGCTCTGTTACATTCTGTACTATGGTTGGTACTAAAAGCGTTCAAAGGCTCAGCCTTCCAGGTCATTAAGTGGGATTCCGGAAGGACAAAAAAAGAAACCCAATTCCCCCCCCCCCCCCACCCGAGAATGGAAGAATAAAAAACTTGGCTCCTGTTAGGTTCTGTCCAGTAGTGATATATGTAAGTGTGCAAAGATCCAGCCTTCTAAATAATTGGGGGGGGGGGGGGATTCTGGAGGGTCTGGGAAAACTTCTCAATTGCATTTTCCACCACCATCAGAAGACAGAAAATGCAATTCTGTTAGGTTTTGTTCCAAACTAATATAATTAGACAATTACATTGATACAATATTTTCCAAAACCACCATTGCATATGCATTAATTTTCATAGCTTGCCTCACTAAAGGAAAGATGGAATTAATCATATGAAACTGATAATTTTCAGTTAAATTTCCCTATGATGGCTTTGTAAATCCATAATTTTCATTAATTTTACTCACATATTTTCCAAATGTCTATTTAAAATATGCCACTGAATGTAATTCACTCATTCATTTTTTAAATTTACTCAATATTGAATTTTACTGTTGTCAAATTAAATCTGAATGCCACTAGGAGCGTATTTCAAGGGATCTCGGAAATGAGGTGGTCAACAATCAAATGGTGGTGCCCTCTGTACTGGAATTGACTTTTCCAACAGGAAACCTGTGGAGAACCAATTTAATTATACAGCTAATTGAAAACAGTTATGATTCCCTCCCCCAACCTTTTTTGCCACACTAGTGAAAAGCAGATGATCAAACACTTGGAACCGATAATTTTAATTTAAATTCTGTGCAATGTCATTGTAAAGCTATATATTTTTAATTAATTTTTAATAAATACCTCCTCAAATATAGCAAAACTTCTCAAAATATGTCACTTATACATTATAGTGTGCCCATGAAACTTATATTTTTTATTCTTTTTATATTATAGCTCAATGGGTCGTATTGTATATCAGTTGGTGATCGACAGTTCGAATATGAATCTCTTCTGAGCAATGAGTTACTTGTAACCATGGATATCAGGATTTAAATGATCCGAACTGTTTACAATCCTTACATACCTATATTGCTAGGCTTTCCTTGACTCACTCATTCATTAAAATTCCAGTCCACTTATGTCATAATGACTCGAGCTTCGGTTGCAAATGTTTCTAATGATGTTATATTTTGAATATATTTTTTTTTAGAATTCACTTTTGTTTGTTTAAATATGAACCAGTTAGTGCTAAAGAATAACGTACATACCATTACATGTATTTTTCATATTTGTTCAATATCATTATCATAATATTTCATTCATTAGTCTGTTCAAATTGCATATAAGACACAAAATGATTGCCGATCATCATATTATACAGTATGTGACTTGTAATGTGATTAATGAATGAATGCAATTTAAAATATCTGTTTAAAAATGAGAACAAACACCCACATATATATTTTATATATATATTGTTAAGAATGTGCAAAATGCTTTCTCTCACTGGAGTCTCTTGAAAACCAGACAGAGAAAACACCCGTGCAGACAAACTTTCCTATCTGGGGTCACTATATGCTGAAATACGGAGGGGAAATCGCCAATTCTGGCAATCCCATTTATATATATATATATATATATATATATATAGTTAAAACCCTTTAAATATAAAAATCTTAAAATTAATGTTGAACTTATTCCTTTTTTTTTTCAGTATTTAAAATATTATTCAATATGTTGAATTCTTTGGCATTTATAAATTAATATAATAAAATTTATTATATTAATTTCTGATTAAAAGTATCAACCAGCTTCAAATGCATAAAACAGCCTCCGTCAGGATAAATAAATGAAGCAATAGCACTGTCAAAATAATTCAGCATATATGTCTACAGCAAGGAATGAGTAAAGCATTAACTGATTTCAAACACATAAAACAGACACTTTTGTTAGGATATGGAGATGGAGCAACCATACCAGCAAAATGCAAGCACCTTACATGCAATTTTTCTTTTTTTTATTTAGAGAATTGAAGGAGTACAACTTGAAAATGTATATGATACTTGAAAACTTTTAAACACCCTGTAAAATATGAAATATATTTCATCATAAACCTACTACAAAGTGAAGTAAATAAAAACAATAAAATATGCATTTAAATAGATAGAGATGTTTACGAGTTATAAGCAGTGATGATAAAAAGAAACGGTGTTTATTATCATCTTTGTTTACGAGTATGTATAGAGAATAAAAATTTAGGAATATTCTATGAACTCAGTATCATCGTTAAAAAATTGCTTTATGAAAATGGATCACACATATCAAGAGATATTTATTTTTATTAGATACTTTTTTTCTAATTTTCCCTTTTATTATATACTAGAAACTGTACCTGGAATTTAAAGCAGAAATTAATTGAATTAATGTTTTTGAAAGGCTTAGTCACCACACATGCTTTAATTACAAAATACATGCTCACCCCAAATAGGCACCTAATCACACCTTAGACCGTTGCTCGGGTACTTAATATGCCTTGGTCCCAGCGTTGGGCACATCAAATGTATTGTACCCTTAATATGCCTTTTGCCTTCTGCATGGTTGTATACTCTACACCCGAGTGTATTATACCCTAAATATGCCTTTTACCCTCTAAATGGTTGTATAAGTTCTTTCCATAAACTCTTTTGATATGTCCTGAATAAGTGCTTTTGATATGCCCTAAATAAGCTCCTTTAATTTGTCCCCAAATGTGCCTTTATAATCTCCGACTTAAATAAGCTCTTTTGATATGTCCTGAATAAGACCTTTTGATACACAAGTTCTTTTGATTCACTCCAAATACATTCTTTTAATATGCCCTAAATAAGCTATTTTGATACACACTAAATAAAATCTTTTAATATGCCCTGAATAAGTTCTTTTGATAGGTCCTAACTAAGCTCTTTTGGTAAACCCTAAATGAGTTCTTTTGATACACCCTAAATAAGCTCTTGATATACATAAATAAGCTCCTTTTATTTGCCTCAAATAGGACTTTCACTTTCTGTGTGGGAGTAATACGCTTTTAATATGCTCTTTTTGTATACCTTATATATAAGCTCCTTTGATCAACTACATAAGCTCCTTTGATTAAATTCAACATCATGTTTTCTGAATGTAAATTCTTACAAACTCTGATAATATTTTCAATTCTAGTACTAAACTTGGAATCCCAATAAAGATGACGTCAGTTTCACTCTGAAGACATCCGAAATACCAACTCTTGGCTCTTAACCCACCCCATTCTAAAGTTCTAAGGTGCATTTAAGAAAGGGGAAAAACCTGTTTATCTTTTGTCTTTGCGCAGTTAGAATTCTTTTGATAATTTATGAGGTTTTACATAAAAATTCATTTTTAATGAATGGAATACAGCAGAAACAGATGAGAAACAGTTTGATTGAAGCAGTGTGTGATATTCAAAGAAACATCGTGTAAATTACGAGGATGGGATTGTCACTCAATTATTTTATGTTGCAATATAATAATCAGATAAGTTGTAAACATATGAAAAGTACATATATTTTAAAAATTAATCTATTAATGGTATGAATTCCATTTAAGGTTTATTCGAAAGAGAATTTCTTGAACTTTTGAGGTGTTAAGATGAAAACTCTGCAATAATATTTTCGGTCACTAAGGAACCGAAAGCTCAAAATCATGTTTAAACATAAAATAACTCAAAAACTAATTTGAATTAAAAAAAAAATCTTGTCCCGAGCCGGGTCCTGAAGTATCGGTCTACCAAATTTTAAGGCCATACGATGTTTACATATATGCTACAGACATCTTCCTTTATTATTATAGATTAAATGTATATTAATTAATCACATATCTAATAAAAATCTCTAAATAACATAGAGCGGGCCTTTTGATAAATTGTCAGTGGTTTCCATTAAAAAAAATAATTTATAATTAATAATGCTAAAAGTGGTTTGACACTAATTTTTTTTTTTTTGTAATAAACTCTTGATTATTTTTTCAATACAACCCTTAGTTCTGTAAAATTATGCTGGTAAAAAGTTTTGTACATGCATATTTTTTTAAGTTATTAACAATACTATTAATTCATATATCCCCCTTTTTTTTTTCACATATTACAATTGTCAACGTTAAGTGGGAAATTATCTAAAAGATTATATTCGTATTTCAATGTTCCGTTGCTTCCTAATGCGTCCGTTGAGATTTACAAAATTGTGGCACAATGAATGCTTTCTTGCTGTAGTGCAATTATCGGCTGCTTACGAGCACAAAACTCAGGTCTTCTAATACTGAACCGTCAGGAGCATGATTCTATTTGCCAAGGTATTTGCACTGCCACCAAAGTGAAAAATTTCAGGTAAATATGTCTAAAATGTAAATCTGCATTTTTAGTAAATTTTAGACGAATAGCACTCCCTACTTCTCAAATAACTTTTAAAAATATGCCACTGTTTCATTTACTCTATGAACATTGTATAAAAATATAATCATCCTGCAATTTGTTTTTAAATAACATATGGTTAAGTACACATTTCTTATCATACAAATTTAAATGATCTACATGTGTATAGTAAAGAAATTTCTTAAATAAATATTTTTATTAGTGTTACTTTCATATTCAGAAAAAAGATGCAATAAATAAATTCTGTAGAACTTTTCTATGGAGTAAAAAATGAATAAAATTTACTTAGAATTCAATTTGATAAATTATTATATTTGTGAAATACCAATGATACATAGGCATAGTGTCGGGGGTGCATATGCCCTCCCAACTTGTTTGAACATTAAATATGAGTATAAAAGAATTGTGACATATCGGCGGCAAGATTTCTTACATTTTAATGTATGGCGGCATTGTAATGAAACATTGCTGGAAGGAATTGCTCCATGTAATAACACCATTACCGTGGAAGAATGGCAGCACTAGTCAGTGTTTAGTGAAAAATATTTCCCCAACAATACAGCATCAGAAGATATTTAAAGCTAAGCTAATTGCCTACAGGTATAGAAAAGTGGATGTAGATGCCTCATCTCATTAATTGTTTTCTACATTGTACATTCCTTTCACTAAAATCACAAAGAAATTAGTGCCCTATACAAAAACACTAGACCATTTGCAAATGAGAGGCAAGCTTCCTTGCCCTAACAATTGACAGAATCCAAAAGGAATTGGAATCTATCAGAAAAAATCATCTTCGACCACACACAAAGTCTCTCTGTACCATATGAGTGATATCTGTCAATATTAAGTTTCCCATTGTTCAAAATCATCCCATTCCTGCCAATCAACCATAACACCAAATTATAGAAACACCCAGCTATTTCCTTTGTATTTCAAGTTTCATCAATGTGTACTGCGAAAGTGTACAACAAATGCCTTCATGTAATGTTGTTTAATTAATTCTCAGCAAAATACTACAGATATAGTAAATTATTTGGATAATATGTACAACCAGATTGACTTTGTCTTTGAAAAATAACCAACCGATTGAAATTTAAAATATTGTGAGCGAATAACTCATATCAGGCCTGTAGAATGTTGAAGCAAAAAACTGTATTATTGTTTCTCAAAAGAGTCCCTGAAATTCAAAATTCATCATTGGTAAAGATAGTGAAAGTTAATGTAAGGTATTATGTCTAATATAGTCAGCATTCGAATCATTAGTGATCCATTTCCACTAAGAGTTAGACCAGATCAGAAGAATAAAAATATCAGTGGTCCACAGGGCCAGTAGATTTCATGACTGTGGAAGTGCAAAATTTCATTTCTAAACAAAAATTTTCTGGCATTTCATCTTTTAAAATACACAAAACAACATCACAGTTTGTGGAGACAACAGTTTCGCCCATGTTCGGACTAGTGCTAAAACATCTTAATTGGTCAGCTGCCCAAACTCTTCAGCAGTGTCAAAATGGTCATGTGTTTTTAGGAGAAAGAGCCATTTCAAGTTTTGCCAAGATCTCGCTTACTAGACTGTCCAGTATGTTAGTTATAGTGCCTAGAATGCTATCTTCAAATCGTCCCCCTAGAAAATTATTGCTTTATCTAAAATTGTAGCACTATTTCATAAAATCAATATTAAAATTCTTTTGTAAAATTATAAATTGTATTGCTTTTCTATAAGAATTGCAAAATTAGACATTTTCCCATAGAAATTGAGAATTTTAGCACTTAAAAACTTGTAAATTCTAGCATTTTTTCATAAAAATTGTAAATTTTGGTATTTTTTAAAAATTACCAATTTTAGTTTTTCCATGAAGGTCACAAATTTAGTATTCTTTCTAAGAAAATACAAATTTAAAATTTTTCTATAAAAATCCCGAATTTAAAAATGTTTTTATAAAAGTTGCAAATTTTGTAGTTTTTCTTAAAAATTACAAATTTTTGCATTTTTTTTAAAAAATTCTAAATTTTGGTATTTATGAGAAAATTTTTATACTTTTTTTCAAAAATTGTAAAGTGCTTTTTGTAAAAATTGAGAATTTTAGCACTTTTCCAAAAAATTTACAAATTTTAACACTTTTGCTTAAGAATTGTGATTGCAGAGATAACCATCACTTTTTCATTAAAATCTGGAATTTTAGTATAACTTCATAAAAATCTTAATAAGTTTTGCTATTTTTCATAAAAATCATGAACTTTAGTTTTTTTTTATAAAAAATTCTAAATTTTAGCTTTTTTTTCCCCACAAAAATCACTATATGAGCCATTTTTAGGAAAACCCAAAATTTTCAATGCATTTAATAAAATAAAAACCAAGAATATCAGTACTTCTTTTTATAAAAATGAAAATTTTGTCATAAAAATTGTGAGTTTTAGTGCTTTTTATTTATTAAATATCAGCAATTATAGCCCTATTTCATATCATGTGAATTTAAGCACTTGCATTAATTTGAAAACTGTCAATTTTGCACTTTGAGTTGATTATTTTGCACATATAGTAAATTGGAGAAATCTGCTGAAAGTGTTTAGAAACTATAATATATTTTATCTCAATATAATAAAATAGTAAAGAGACCCTGGTAAAGATTTTTTATTTCATTACAGAACTTCTATTGAAAAGCACATTGTTTTTTCTAGATGACATTGTACATTGATAAATCTTTTAATTGAGTGGTTTGCATCAGACATCAAGTGAGCATCGATTGTACTGAATGAGATGCAAATTGAAACTACATACGAATTTTCTTTGAATTTTTCAAGAAAACAGGTACAAAATTAAAAATAACAGCAGCCACTTGCTAAAAATTTGTCGCCCTTTGGTCCTTTTTAGTTTAAAATAGGCAGGGCTGTGGAGGAGCTGGAAGCAGTGTGTTATTTTTACTGACTCCAGAGTCAGTAAAAATAAACAAACTCAGGCTCAAATAAAATTATTTAAAAATAATGTTATTCTGCAACATTTGATTTTTTAAATAGATTTTATGAAATAAATTAAAAAACATCAAATGTTTGCAATGTAAAAAACAATTAAAAAATTATTAATATAATAAAACAGGGATTGATACAAAAATACATTTTGATAAAACAATAGTTTACTTGTCTACAATTAAAAAAATCTGACGTGGACAGACTCTCTCTGCATAATGCAATAAATTTATATCTTTCATACTGGAAATATGGTGTACAGCATTGATCACATAATACAATGATTTTGTCAATAACACTGCTTTTAAAGTATGGTGTCATTCATTTTTTAATGAAAAATTATGTCAAAAAGAATAATTTATTTATCAATCATATTTGATTTTTGAGTTACCTGTGGTGCCCTGACCTCACGTAAATAAAAGGTTTTTCACCATTATGAGTACAGAGGTAAATATTTAAACAACTCCTAAATGTAAATCCTTTCTAGCAAACCTCATGAGTTATTTTCTCAACAGTATGAATACAGAGATAACGAGTCAAGTCACTTCATTGCTTAAAGTTTTTCGAGCACACCTCACAAATAATAAAATTTTTCACAAGTATGATTACAAGGATGAATATTCAGATCACATCACTCCTTCGATTAAATCCTTTCTGGCACACTTAACAAATATTATTTTACCATTATGTGTAAAGAGATGGTTATTTAAATTACTCTTAAATTTAAATTCTTTTCCGGCACATCACAAGCAAATTGTTTCTTATTATGAGTAAGAAGATGACTTTTCAAATGACTCTTTTGATGAAATCCTTTCTGGCACACATCACAAATAAATAGTTTTTCATCAGTATGAGTACATAGATGACGATTTAAATGACTCCTTTGATGATATCCTTTCTGGCACACCTCACAAATAAAAGGTTTCTCACCGGTATGAGTACGAAGATGAATACTCAAATCACCCTTTTTATTAAATCCTTTCTTGCATACCTCACAAATAATTTTTTTTTTGCCACTATGCGTAAAGAGATGGTCATTCAAATTATTCCTAAATTTAAATCCTTTTTGACACACATCACAAGTAAACGGTTTTTCATCCGTATGAGTACGAAGATGACTTTTCAAATGACTTCTTTGATTAAATCCTTTCTTGCACACGTCACAAATGAAAGCTTTTTCACCAGTATGAATAAGAAGATGATTTTTCAAATGATTCCTTTGATTAAATCCCTTTTTGCACACCTCACAAATAAAAGGTTTTTCCCCAGTATGAGTAAGAAGATGACTACTCAAGTAATCCCTTCGATAAAATCCTTTCTGGCAAACCTCACAAGTAAATCTATTTTTACGAGTATGAATCAGAAAATGTCTATCGAAACATGACCTTTGATTAAATCTTTTCTGGCAAATCTCACAAATAAAAAGTTTGCCATCAGTATGAATGAGGAGATGACTATTCAAATGATATATTTCATTGAATCCTTCCTCACAAACTTCACAGATAAAAAGTTTTCCATCAGTATGAGTACGGAGATGAATATTTAAAGCACTTCTATATTTGAATTTTTTCTGGCAAAACTCACAAATGAACAATTTATCATCAGTATCAGTGCATATATAAGTAATCATATTATTTGGATCAAACCCTCCCATTTTCAAAAAGAAATTGTTTTTCAATAGTATGAGCATGGAAATCAGTATTCAATTAACTTCTTTCATAATATCATTTCTGGTATATCTCACAAATTAGTTTCCATCAGAATAGAAACTCTAAACTCTTTATAGATTAAATATGGCATAGCTCCACATAAATAATTTCTTTCATGTCAGAATTTATTTTATTCACCAGCTATATAAATATTGGTATAAATTATTTTCAAAGCAAATTACTTTGGGCGCGGACCATAGTAAAAGTACCAAAATCATTGTTCAATTTATTTATTACATAAAATCCTTTCCGGCATACATCACACTGATACTTTTTTTAACCTATAATAATTGTATTACGTTTTTGATTGAATCTATCTGTACCGGAATTTTTTTTACCGAAACTCAATTTTTTATCAATCGTCTCGACATTTTTTCACAACAACACCCTTTTGTTGCCACTTTCGTAAGAAATACATTACCAAGGTTACTACTAAAATACATTACTAATCATGGATTCAGGAGAACTGGATAAAAGCAGATGGAACAAGTGGATAAAAGAGCAAATTCCCATAAGACGTAACAGCCAATGGCGATAAAAGATATTTCAGCCAATCAGAAATAGGTTACATTCCCGAATTTTTCTTTATTTCAGCTAGTTTCTGTTTGGAGATGTATGGAGTTAAATACAAAACTCATGAGTACGGGTGTACAAGAATTGTGTTGTGGGCACGACAGTCCAGTGGTTAGCTCGCGGGAATGGCACCCAGTCGGCCCGGGTTCCATTCCCGCCATTGTCAAAACTGCCGCCGTGTTCATGCGGAGTACGATCACGTTAAACAAGTTGGTCCGTAAGTCCTTCTGAGAGGTTGGTGGTAGGAGAAGGAGGAAACAGTCCCTGTGGATGCCTCCCCTACTGAGTTCCGGTTTAAATTGGGTGGCACTTCCCGGCCGTTCAAACAGATGTCTTATACCTTTCTGGTAGGTCTGACGGTCTGGGTCGAAGAAGAAGAATTGTTTTGTAATCAAATTATTCCAAAAACTTTATTTGCGAATGGAAGTAGCATACTAACAATACAATAGTTCTCAAAATATTATTTTTTTTCTTATAAAAAAGTTAACAACCGCCATTCTCAAGTTATTGTAAGTTTTTCTTATATAAAGTATTTGTAATTAAAAAAATGTCATTCATAGAATGCTTAAATAATCCGTTAGAAAGTCATTGTAGTTTTTCTTATTTAAGGGCGAGCGACAGTAAATCTTCTGCTCTATCCTCGCTTTGTTAACTTTCGCGGCACACATTTTTCGCTGAAATTCTGCTCAAACAGTTGCGAAATGTTTTCTGAAAAATAAAATGCAATACTTAGATTATATTAAAACTAAATTTAATACCCAATAAAACATAGAATATATTTTTTATTTTAATTCAAAATATTTTTGGTGCTGCCATCTGTTGTAATTTAATTCATACCGACTATTTTTATTTTTTAATGAACATTTTTAAATCTCTATTCCTTCTAATACGCTATTAAATTCAACAACAGATCATATATAATAATGCCACAATCACGGAAACGTAATTGAACTTGGACTTGAAGACAAAGCAGTCCTCAGTGACGTACATTCAGATCTCCTTATCAAATTTATAGAATGGCAAATTACCTTTACATTTTTGTGGCATTATTATGTATGATCTGGTGTTGTATTTAATAGCGTATTAAAAGGAATGGACATTTAAAAATGTTTATTAAAAAATAAAAATAGTCGGTATGAATTAAATTACGGCAAGAGACGGCAGCACCAAAAATATTTTGAATTAAAATAAAAAATATATTCTATGTTTTATTGGGTTTTAAATTTAGTTTTAATATAATCTAAACATTGCATTTTATTTTTCAGAAAATATTTCGCAACTGTTTGAGTAGAATTTCCGCGAAAAATGTTTGTCGCGAAAGTTAACAAAACGCGGATAAGGCAGAAGATTTACTGACACTCACCCTTAAAGTAGTTTTAATTAAATTTATCTTTATGGAACTTGTGCCGCTCTCAAGATACTGTAAGCTCTAAAACTATAATTTCTTATACTATTGCTAGATTTTAATCTTTGCAATTTTCTTTCTTGGATCCTTTTAACAGCTCTGCCCCTTTTCAACGATTGCGAGTAGATTACACTACGCAGTTTGGTAGTACTTCCGTCTGTTTATGCCATTTTAATGAGTGATTTTTTTTATTTGTCATTTCCCAAGCTTTTTGAAATTGTGACATGGAACAAGTTTTTTGCTGCCATTGTGTAGGTATTGGCTATTCCCTGCTGACGACTTCATATTAAGCACGAAACCGGTCCATGAATGCTGCTTACTAAAATGGGAATAAATAGTTTTATAAATATTTTTATAGAGAAATAACATCTCTTGGTTGGAAGTTATCATTAGCAGTTCTAGTGATTTTAAGAAATTTTATTATATCTTAGGTACATTTGACGGATTGATATGGTGAGATCCAAATATTTTGTGTAGTTTTACATTTCAAGAAGCAATTGATGTGGTAGTCCCATCTGGCGTTCAGAATGATAAACTTAGTTTGAAAAACTTCATTTCTAATTAGGCTAATATGTGGTGCTGCCATCTGGCGACAAAACTGAAAAAAAAATTAAACTTACTAACTCTTATATAAGAAATAAATTAATTCAATATTGGCTAAATCAAATAATAATTTTATTATTTTCTCTTATTATTATATACAGTAAGTTCCCAAATAATTCTTTTTAATTCGACATTTAGACGAAAAAGTGCATCAAAGACATTATGAACATATTGTGAACATTTCTGTCCGTCGGTGTGTGTGTCTGTGAGAGGTGCGAATATACGTATCACTATAATACATATATATATATATACACTATAATATATATATATATGCATTTTGCAGAGAATTAGAAATAGATACAAGGGCGCCCATAGAACTTTTTCCAGGGAAATAAAATAACTCATGGATGAGACGTACAATATCGACTAGTTTGATACTTCTATATCACGGGGGCTTCTGGAGAGTCTGGAAAGACTTTTCGACACCTTCGCCCATTTTGTCTGTCTTCTGGAGAGAAATAAGAAATTGCAGTTCCGTTAGGTTTTGTCCTGTGGTTAATAATGTAAGTATGCAAATATTTAGCTTTTAGGTCATCAAGTGTGCTGGAAAGACCCATTTTTTCACACCTGGAGAAAATCGAAATTTAGGCTCTGTTAGATTCTGTTCCGTGGTTGATATTATGAACAAGAGAGCCAATGGAACTTTTTCAGGAGGGAGGACTCAAGGATGTGACGTACAATATCGACTAGCTTGATAGAATATTTTGTAATCTATATGATTAAAACACGGATTGTTCGAAAGTAGAGATTTTATAAAAGATAAAAATACGCATATCCATGAAATTTTTATATGTAGCTGTATTATCTAGAAAATTAGAATTACATAGACTATTTTGTAATTAATGTGATTAGAACAAGGATGAGAGAGTGTGTCAAAAATAAAGAGCAATCAAAAATATAGTGTGGTAACTGCTGGAAGTCAACATTATTTCGAAGGAGTAGAATTTAAGGTATATTAGGTAATCAACGTAATTTGATCAAGGAGGAGAGAGTCAAAAATATAGTGTTGTAGCGGCTGGATGGTGTCGACCTTATTTCGAAGGAGTCGTATAAGCGCTAGTCAGACAATCCCTGAAATTACTTTTTTACTCCATTAATGTTTTATAATGCACTTCATGCTGATTAGTTTTAATAAGGCAGAAACGAGCGATACGAACTGTTTGCATTTGAATATGAAAGGCTTTAAAATAACAAAAAAGGTTAAAATTAGTTTTAAACTTTTAAAATGTGAAACTAAAATAATTTAAATAACTTTATGAACAATCAGCATATACGAATTCAAAATTAACCTCAAAATTTACTTAATGGCAGTAACAAAATTATGTAAATTTTGAGTTTTGAATTATGTTTCTTTTTAATTGCATGCTTTTTCTTCAAAAGAAATATTTTGAAGAAAAAGCATGCAATTAAAAAGAAATTTTAATCTTTTTGAACGTCTTTAATAAAGCAGAGGCTCTTTTAAAATATTCTAAATTTTTAAAATAATTATTTGGCAACAGGTCAGTCAAGACCAAAATTATCACCATTTCAATAGTAGGTAACAGAAGGTAAATTTTTATATATTTAACATAGTATACGTTATAAAGTGCTTTAAGCAACTGGTTTCCAATATTTATTTATACTAACTACTGCCATAGTCTTATCATAGAAAACATTACTATTAAAATCTCTAATTTCCAATAACCCATATTCTAATCACGTTATTTACAAAGTATTCTACTCAGTTTAAGGTGACCAAATTTTTTAAACAGGATTTAGGGACAAAACAGTGCTGTGTTTATAATCGAAGTGTTATTTAGGGAACATTTGGGTACATTAATTTCAGCGGTAAACAAATATATTCACCTATCAAAATTTATTTTATAAAAACTTGCCTTATAATACATACCTTAAATCAGGTAAGATTATGCCTTTTTCAAAAATTTTTAAATTGGAAAAAGCAGATAATATCAAAGCATACATTCAATTTATAAATGTAGGAAATTTAGGTACACAGCAGCATTCCGCAGCAAGTAACAAAAAATTGCCCCAATAATCTTTTTAAAGCTATCACGGGTCAAGCCTAGAAGCGAAAAAAGAAATATTCACATCAGTAGAATACAAGTAGAGAAAGATATTACTGAAAACTGCCTTTTTACACGTAACGTTTTTCGTAATTTTTGTGGTCGTCATGTTTCCTATTGATGGGCCTACCAGTTTACAGGCCACACTGCCGTAACCAGAGGGGGCACACCTTACTCGTGCCCCCCCCCCGAAATCTTCATAATTGATACGAAAGTACTACATGCACTTTTTATTTTATTATATTTTATCAATTATGCATTTTTTTTCATACAATGTTGTTAATTAAAATTGTTTTATGTGCCTCAAAATGCGATTTTTAGCGCCGTCGATTCTGATTTTTTCGATTTCAAGTTGAAATAATTTAAATACACGAAAATTTCGATAACTTTTATCTTCTAAGGCTCTGGTAGCCATCGTCTTTATTTAAAACCGATCATGACTGGTTTTTTCTGAACTATCCTCTCGGGAAAGTGGAAACTGAAATCAGGTATGGGGGATGGGTGTTGAGACATCACACAATGATTTTTATACGACTGTACCGTTGACACCTCGGGTTTTAAAGTGGACTGACTCCCTTCTTGTTCTGCTTCGGTATTTTCAATTTGGGATATAGGTTCTACGACGACACCAAAACCAATTTACTGGAAAACACGTGGCCTCCCGATTCTGAATACAAGTTAATTTCTCAGTATATAGAAGAGAAAAATAGAAAATTTCAGCTATCGTGACTTGTAAAGTTCCCATGGTTAGCCTTTTCCGATGCTCTTCAAGACGCTTTCTGTAAAATATGTGTCCTTTTCCTTACCGATCCAGCTTCTGCCTCTAGTCCTTTCGAGACAGCGGCATTCCGGAGCTGTCGCGGCCCAAAAGACGGCGCGCTTCGCTTCCGTACTGGTCCCAAAGGACGGCACATTTTTTGCGCTAAGCCTAACTCTCGAAAAAAAAATCACCTATTGAACACAGAAATCTATTTTTTTTCAGGAGTAAAAGAAATATTTATGTTCTATTTGATGTAAAATTTTCATACAAATCTGAATACAAAATACTCGTTAGTTGCTCCCATTCTTTTATCCGAAATAAACGAATAATTTCACTGCCTCTAAAACTCAAACAAAAAAAAAATACTCTGTTATATTCCTATGATTCACTAACGAAATCATAACGCTGAAATAAAAATAAAAACCGAAACTCAATTATAAAATTGTTGATGCTACGAGAATTGCTCTGTTTGCTTATATTACAAAATGATTTTCACCGCTCCAAATGGAGAAATAATTCATTCGATCCTCTTCTGCCAAGGTCAAGCCTCTGCAAAATACATTGGAGTTAGTTCCACGGACATGGGACGCCATCTAGTAGACAAATTAAAACGTTCCGCGTGGTGGCACTTATAGGTGCCACTATCCGCTTGCGGTAAAATTTCCTCCGGCCCGAGTGCGTGCCGTTCGTCCTTGAATGCAAGTTCGCAGCTGGCACGTGGGCGTGCCGATCGTCGCGAAAGGGCTAGTAAAGGTTCCCACCAATGTTTAGGCTATTTGGTTAGGATACTCTTCAAGAATTGGAAGAATGCTACAGAATCATTTGGAGCTCATGCGAATTCAATCTATCATAAAAATGCCGCTGTGTCACCAAGTCATTTTTTGCATGTTCACTGAAATAATAAATCAAGTATTTGTAGTCTGTTGAAAACCAGAAATGAAGAAAAAAGCAACAGAAATCGAGAGATATCGAAAAGAATTATTCAAATTATAAAGCTCTGTGGAAGGCAAGAGATGTCACTAGAGATAGTGGCCAGCTTTCTATGGATGACCCACGTCATAATGATGGTAACTGTCGAGCACTTCTTCGATACAGTGTCAGTTATGGCGATGATATTCTACGGAAATATATTATGAGTGCCGGTGGAAATGTGCTGTACAGTAGCCTAATAATTCAAAATGAAATTAGTCAATTAATCGGGCAGAATATCCAGCTGCAAGTTATCAAGAAGATTCAGCCTGCCAAATTTTTAACTGTTTCCGTAGACGAAATAACAGATATCTGTAGAATCGAACAGTTTTCTTTATGCGTTTGGTTCGTTGATGAAAATTGTATGCTTTGGGAAGATTTTCTTGGATTTGTACCTGTATACGATGTGACGGGAAAAGGACTGGTCACCACTATTAAGGGTGAGCGTCAGTAAATCTTCTGCCTTATCCGCGCTTTGTTAACTTTCGCGACACACATTTTTCGTCGAAATTCTGCTCAAACAGTTGCGAAATATTTTCTGAGAAGATAAAATGTAATGCTTAGGTTATATTAAAACTAAATTTAATACCCAATAAAACATAGAATATATTTTTTGTTTTAATTCAAAATGTTTTTGGTGCTGCCATCTGTTGTCGTAATTTAATTCATACGACTATTTTTATTTTTTAATGAACATTTTTAAATGTCTATTCCTTCTAATACGGTATTAAATACAAAAGATCATATATAATAATGCCACAATCACGGAGACGTAATTGAACTTGGACTTGAAGACAAACCTGCAGTCCTCAGTGATGTACATTCAGATCCCCTTATCAAATTTATAGAATGAGAAATGACCTTTCCGTGATTGTGGCATTATTATATAGAATCTGTTGTTGTATTTAATACTGTATTAGAAGGAATAGATATTTAAAAATGTTCATTAAAAAATGAAAATAATCGGTATGAATTAAATTACGACAACAGATGGCAGCACAAAAATATTTTGGATTAAAATAAAAAAAAATATTCTGTGTTTTATTGGGTATTAAATTTAGTTTTAATATAATCTAAGCATAGCATTTTATCTATAAAAAAATATTTCGCAACTATTTGAGCAGAATTTCGGCGAAATATGTGCGCCGCGAAAGTTAACAAAGCGCGGATAGGGCAGAAGATTTACTGACGCTCACCTTTAAGACGCAGCTACGGTATCTTGAGCTCAATTTATCCCACATGCTTAGACAAGGGTACGATGGAGTGTGGACAAAGGTATGATGGAGCGGGGGGCAATGAAGGGATGTTTCCACTGTGTGCAGGCAGGAGTATCCTAAAGCGGTTTACACTCACGGCGTATCCCATGCATTAAATTTGTGTTTGGTTGACTCTGCTAAAGTTTCACCCATAAGGAATACGTTTGGGATGATCAAGGAATGTTGAGTATTTTTCAGGAGTTCAGCACGGCGAAGTGCGATCCTTAAAAATAATTTGAAAATATCAGGAAATTCGTCTTTAAGTTTGAAAAAATACTGTGAAACGAGATGGGTCGAACGCAATGAGAGTGTTTCTATATTTTATGAAGCTGTTTCTGAAGTGATATCGTCACTGGAAGAAATCATAAAAGAAAAATCGCGATGACAGTTCTAAAGCAGAGCAGTTACATTCTGCTTTGTGCAAGTTTTTACTTTCCTTATATACATAATGTATAAAGAAAGTATTGTGACGGGGTCGAAAATTCGAATTCGAGTTTTCGACAGAAGAGCACGTTTCAAGCATCTCTGATCACGAATCAAACATTTTTGAAGTGATGGCTCTCTGTCTGTGTGAAAGTATGTGTGTGTCAGTGGGTCTGTGGAGACGATAACTGACGAACGAATGGACCGATTCGAACGAAATTTAGTACAAAAATTACAATCCGTAAACACTGGAAGCCTATTGTTTTTATACGTAATCGAATGTTCAGAACCCCCTAAATTATCGACTGAAATTTTGAAAAATCGTCAAAAAATCAAAACCTCTAAAAAAGTTACGCAAATACACATTTCTTATGTAATCTTTCATTAGAAAACGATTAACATAATTTTTAGAACGTTAACATGAACCGTTCTCGAGATATTTCACATTTTTAAAAATTATCAAAAAGTCATATAAAATAAAAAAAAATATTTCCTATTGAGAAACATGTTCACTTTTCATATGTAATACCATGCGATAAATTCGGTGACATCATTCTCGTGGATCTAGCTCGTTCCATTCATGAAAAAGATACTTTGAGTAATACTTTTGTATTTGAAAGCCAATAGTCATTTATCTGCTGTAAGAATAACTTATTTTTCCTTCCATAACGCTTGGCGAGGTTTGACGACGAGTTTGGTGGAATGTCGCCAACTTGGCGACTTTTTTAAATGTTGCTAAATTAATGATAAACTCGCCAAATGGATAAAAATGACGCTAAACCAATGAAAATGACGACTCATTGACGAAAATTCAATATCTTGGAAAGAACATAAATATCTACTATAAAAATAATCTATTTTTTCTACTGTAAAAGTAGTAAATTCATTGTATTAAATAAGGAAAGTCATGTGCTGCCCACAACAAATTTTTTATTTTAATGCCTGTTAGCTATTTAAAAAATCTGTGTTCATATATACCAGGGTGTAAAGAAAATCATGATATAAAAAACAATTAAAAAATTGGACTTTATTTTTATTTAAATCAGATTTTTTTTATCCACATTAAATTCACAATCAAAATTTTTTTATTCACATATTTTCAGTTATTTGTATTGAAAAATTTAAATTTATGAATAATTAAGTACAATAAATAATTATTAATGCATTATTCCAAATAATAACATTTTATAATAATCAATAAAAGTTAGGCATATTTTACATTCAATGATTTCCACAGGAATACAAGATTACCCACTTTTTCCACTCTCAGCTGATTCTTAAGTTTAATATGTACCATTTCATAAGTAAAGAACATTCTCTCTATACCAACGGATGTCGCTTTACAAGTGAAAATTGACTCAATACCTTTTAGTTTGTTTATTTTTCCAACAGTCTTATTGAAACTCAAAATTTCTACTATTGAAATGTATTCAACAATTCCAGAGCTTTTTGATTAAATAAAGCCACAGTAAATGGTTCTGTTCAAATCACAAATTTGAGGAAAAAGTCTGTATTACTATATTTTTCCTTTGCAAAATTAATAGCTGCCTTTTCCCCCATGATGATAAATCTAAATTGAAAAATTAAAGCTGAAGGCACTATATTAACTAAATAACCATAATGCAGTAAATCTAAATAGTTCAATGCAGAGGTTCAAAAGCAACTTGAAGTAATGACAAACCAACTTATGATCAGAATGGGCAGAAGATAAAAACAAGTTCTAAGACAGGCAGGCGAGTGGAGACTATTTCTTTTCTCTCTCTAAAACTTTGAAAGTTTTATGGAGAAACCCCTGAAACAAAAGACTTGTTCCTACAGGACAAATAGTCAATTGTCATTGTACTTTGCAACTTGAACTAATGACAAACCAACTTATGAACTGAATGGGCAGAAGATAAAAACCAGTTCTAAAACAGGCAGGCGAGTGGGGAACTACCGTTTTCTCCCTTAAAATTTAAAGTTTCACATTGACAGTGCAACTACTCAAGTTCTGAAACTAAAGACATGTCCTTACCAGACATATATTGAATCATTATTCTTTTTCAGGTACCTGAAAATCGACAAAGGAAGACAATAAGATACAGATATCCTATACACCTGTTTTGAATGGACAATTCCGATTATTTTTATAAACTCTTAAAATCATTTCATATTTAAAGGGAATATTTTTCTTATTCCAATACCCAAGCAAAAATCTCTTAGAACAATTATGTATTTAAATATGAAGAAAAAAACCCCGCAAAATCTGAGCAAATGCAAAATGCCCAGTGATTGGTTGTGACGTCATATTCCCCCATTCGACTTGAGATGCAACATTCTATTGTGTTTTGCCTTGAGATATTTTCAGGGTAGTTGGGGTTTAATTTTGTGTATAATTGAAATTTTGCATGTGTACTTGGCCTGTTTGAATTCAGATCATTTGCTGATTATTTTATTTTATTGGAAACATGGATCCTGGTTTTGATCCTAGTTTTTGAAGGGGAATCAGACAATTTGCCTAAGATCGATTTTACTGTGATGGTGCTCTATTTCAGAAACAATAAATATTTTGTGACAGCTGAAACTCGAGGTGTAAACTTGATATCCTTTTCTTGAAGGTTTATTATTATTATTATTATTATTATTATAATGTGAATAACATCTACGCTTGGGGTATCTATGGTGGAAATCGGAGCATTACAAAAAATGCAAATACTTTGGATGCCAATTTCTCCGAACCTGATAGATAAAAATGTACATATTTTTTTTTTTTTTGTCGGTCCAGATTATGAATATATAAAATAATTTTAATACTTTGGAACTTTTTAGAAAACACTTAAAGCATTTGTCCGAGCAAGTGATTTTTTAAGTTTTCTTACTGTTACTCAAACTTCAAAAGATAGATACAAATAGTAAGCTACAAAAATATGTATTAGCAAATTCAGTTTCTGAATCTAATTTTTGAAAGAAAAAAAGCTAATTTATTGAACTTTACTGACTGTTTTCATGCAATCGTCTTGTCAAGCTGAAGAAGCTTGAAAATTTTTGTTTTACAAGTTTTTAATACTTATATCTCAAAAACTAAAAGTACTAACTATGAATATTAAGCAAGAATTTGTAGCTCCTTTAAAGTCTTGCCAGTGTATATAATTGGGTTTTGGATTGAGTGGCTATAATATTGATAGCTTAGTTTTTAACCTGGATTTTGCAATAGCTGGGAAAGCTGCAATATTTAAAATATCACGATTGTTGCAGCTCAGTGCCTTTACTTACTCCTTGGTGAAATATGGGTGCACAAGCACGAGATATTTTATTTTGTTTAGAAAAATTAGAAAGTTAAATAAACTTGAGGATTCTAAAGAAGTTTAATGATTGGTGAGGTTTGAACATAATACATGGAAATATACATAATCATGTAAATAATTATGTGCCATCAGACAAGTTTCTAAATTAAGTTGAATGTAAAATCTTGTTAGATATATTGTTAAGTTTAATATATATGCCACAAAGCAAGTTAATAAAAAAATTGCATATTTTGAGAAAATTGCATATCTAGTCAGAGAATCGAGATATCAGATATCGAGTCAGAGAATCCAGATGAAATAGGGACGAAAACTAAAAGTGCTAGTTAGCTATAAACAGTTAGCAAGTAATTTGTAGCACTTTGAAAGCCTGTAAACGAAACAAATGAATCTGAAAAAAAAAAACAAAAAAAAAAAAATTGAATCTTACTGAAGTTTTATTTTACAAAAAATTATTTACGCAAAACCATTTCGACTTCATTGGAGAACAGCTAATTTTTTCTTTTTTTTTTTTTTTGTAATGTGCTCCATAAGTTTTTTGAGTGCAAATAGCCTTTTATAGTTACGTTTGTTATACAGTAAATTGAAATCGAAAGTTTAGATTGAGCAGTGTATTTTTTCTGGGAATTAAAAATAATATTTATGTATTTATGTTTATATGTATATATATTTTTATGCATATATTTTTTATTATATTTATATGATTTGTGAAGATTCTAAATATAATATTTAATTATTTATTTTTAAATTAAAAGCAATTTTAAATTGTTTCTTATAATATTATATTTTAAAACCTATAATAAACAGTAAATCATTTATGATTCTAAATAGGTGAAGCAATTTTAAATTATTTTTCATTTAATTTTTATTCCTTTTGTGCAATGTTTCAAATTTGTGATTTATTTTTTTAGATAAAATCTATTTTATAATTTTTCAAAATCACATGTACTTAAAGAAAATACTAAATTGCAACTGCTCACTGTAGTATATTGGTATAAAAATGTTTCATGCATGGAATTTTTTATATTCTCTAAATTAACTGCAAACATTATACACTAAACTGGGTCCGAAAGCCCTGACCATCCGACTCGTCCGAAGACTTAGACACTAAACTGGGTACAAAGTCAATAATCCACTTTGAGTCTGGATTTAAATTCATCCGTAATAGCAAAACTAAAAATAGAGTGCTGAACGAGTAGTGGACACCCTCAAGGAATTTCAAAGTTTATTAAATCATAAATAAATCACTTCTCGTACAAAGGCTTTGAAAATTGGATTATACAGTCACTGATTTTTTATCATAACATATGTAATGAACATTCTTTAATGACAGTAGTGAATTTTGTTTATAATCTGGTTTCCTGTGCTTCACACTATTTTTTACGAAAAACATTTTTTGGCACAGATATAAATTTACTTGATGATCTAAAACTAGTAGTCAGGCACATTGGAGTGATACAATACTTATAATTAAGTGATACAATACTTTAATAAATATTCGGCAGTTCAGGATATAAGAAACAATTATAATCATCGAAACTTTTCGAATGTAACCAAACTTATTCACCGATTCTCGAAGATGCGAGCCGCGGATGAGGCTTCTGGCGTCACATTCCGTGCATGCCAAAATGGTCGTTTTCACATGACGGTCAGAAAGACGAATTTTGACTGCTAATAAAACATGAAATATAGCTCGGAGCCTCGGAGAATAAAAATTTTTATACTTTTGTCCGTTTCGCAACATTTTGAATCAAATAAAAAATTTTAAAAAAGGGCCGGAATTGTCCATTATTTGGCTGAACAATGCATTCAACATGAAGGAGTTCTTCAGAAAAGATTTTTCACATTTTTTTTTATTTCATATTTCGACCATTTTCTTATCTGACTAGATTAAAAGTTGCAAACTAAAATGGAAATCTAGATTGTTAATGGCTTTTCCAATAAAAATATTAACATCAATGATTTTAAAAATAGTAAAATAAAAAAAAGAGATTTAAAAAATTAATTTGGTTTAAGTTAAGTAATTAAAACCAATGACACCCCAGTATTTAGGATATATAAACATGATTTGATTTAATTCAAGTGATTGAAATCTATAACACCTTAGTATATACATTTGCTAAATTCTGACACTTTTTTTGTGCTTTAGTGACTACCAATACACACATGTAAAACTTTCAAATGTTGAATTTTCATTTCTTGTTTATTCCTTGTTAGGTGTACATTTTCCCATATTTTATAATAGTCTTTTTCTATTTTGCAAAATTATTTCAATTAGAGTTTTAATATTTTAGAACTATTGTGTATTTTCCGATTTCATGATTTTTAGCACTTTTTTTCAAATTAATAAGCACTTGAATATTTATTTTATATTCAAAATGGCTATAATTACGGAAAAATGAAGTTATTCATTCAATTTTAACACTAGTTATTCAAATATGTAAAATTCTTACATTTTTAATTCATAGACATCAGCAACCAGAGTGAAATTTTGATTCAGAAAATGTTCAAAAGCAAAAGGGAATGTGTTGGTCTTTTGCTTTTTCTACAAAAGACCTTCAATTGCAATGCATATATGTCCCCCCTTTTCATAGACAATACAATGGTATAACAGCACTCAATATCTTCCACAAAGCCATTTTGGTTACAAAATTTGTCAAGTGGGGTGAAAAACTGCATATTGAAGAATGGCAGCATGTTAGAAATTTCAATCTCTAATATTTGTGTCTTTAGGATATGAACTTTAGTATAGCAAATTTCATAGAAAATGGTGCCTAATGAATGTGACTACTTAAAGCCAGCATTGTAAATAATTTTTACTTCATCGAGAACGAAAAAATTTACTTGTCACTTATTTTAGTGTTGTGTATCTTTTTACTAGCCATTTTTTAAAAGTTACTCACCAATTGTCTAATTTACAAGTTAGACAAGTGCTAATCTACAATTTTATTAGATTTGATATTTAGACGAGCTTCATGAGTAAATGTTTTCTGACATATTTCATAACACATGAATTTTTATTAGTCTGCAAAAGTAGACGTTTATTTAAATTACCTTTATGTACAAATGCTTTCTGGCATATTTCAAATCAAAAAAACTTTTCATCAGTGTGCAGAAGTGAGAATATATTTAAACTACTTCTATGAGCAAATGCTTTCCAACATATTTCAAACACAAAAAGATTTTTATTCGTGTACAAGCAGATGTTTTTTAAAAACAGTTCTATGGCTAAATGTTTTCTGACATATTTCACATACAAAAGGTTTTTTCCCATTGTGCACAACTTGATGCTTATTTAAGTCACTTTTACGTGCAAATGCTTTTTGACATATTTCACACAGAAAAGGCTTCTCGCCAGTGTGCATAAGTAGGTGTGTATTTAAATTACCTTTCCGTGAAAATGCTTTCTGACATAACCTACAAACAAAATGCTTTTCACCAGTGTGCACAAGTAGATGCCTAATTAAATCACTTTTACGAGAAAATGCTTTCTGACATATTTCACATAAAAAAGGCTTTTCATCATTGTGCACAAGTAGATGCTTATTTAAAGCACTTTTATGTGCAAATGCTTTCTGACATATTTCACATACCAAAAGCTTCTCACCAGTGTGCACAAGTAGGTGTTCATTTAATCTACTTTTACGTGAAAATGCTTTCTGGCATATCTTACAAACAAATTGCTTTTCACCTGTGTGCACAAGTAGGTGCATATTTAAATGATCTTCATGTGCAAATTCTTTCTGACATATTTCACATATAAAAAGTTTTTCAAAAGTGTGCTCAAGTAGATGCTGATTTAAGTCATTTTTATGGGCAAATGTTCTGTGACATATTTCACATACAGAAGGTGTTTCATAGGTGTGCACAAGTAGATGCCTTTTTAAAATATTTTTATGGAAATATGCTTTTTGACATATTTCACATACAAAAGGCTTTTCTCCAGTATGCACAACTAGATGCTTATTTAAATCACTTTTACGTGCAAATGCTTTCTGACAAATTTCACATAGAAAAGGCTTCTCACCAGTGTGCAGAAGTAGATGTGTATTTAAATTACCTTTACGTGAAAATGCTTTCTGACATATTCTGCAAACAAAGTGCTTTTCACCAGTATGCACAAGGGCATGTTTTTTTAAATCACCTTTACGTAAAAATGCTTTCTGACATATTTTACAAACAATATGCTTTTTACCAGTATGTACAAGTAGATGCTTATTTAATTCACTTTTATAGACAAATCCTTTCTGGCATAATTCACATACAAATGGCTTTTCATTTCTATGCACAAGTTTATGTTGATTCAACCTACTTTTATTTATAAATTTTTTTTGACAAATTTCACATAAGAATAATTTTTCACCTATGTTTACAAATTTATATTTATTCAACCCATTTTTATTGCAAATGTTTTTTGACATATTTCACACACAAATGATTTCTTGCCTGTATTTATAAACAAATGCTGACATAGATTTTTTTTATAATAAAAAGATTTTTGGCATTAATTATATGGATTAAAAAGAATATATTGCAAATTACTTCATTTTTTTTTTTCAAACATTAGAATGTATAAGCAAATGTAGATTCACATATTTCTAGCACAAAAGTATGTTTAATATATGGCATACAAATGTGTTTTCAAAATTGTCATTAATAAGTTTGTACTAATCCAAATCTGTTTTAAAACATAATTTGGATTACACTACATGTGAAAATGGTTTCTTTTCAGAACATATAAATTAAGATTTAACTGCTTTCACTGAAGTATTACTTTCTGCATGAATAAAGGTTGGGAATTACACATTTCCTGTAAAGGTTTAAACTTAATGGGAGGATTTTGGTTAAAAGTAACCATTTTATCAATCAAGTATGATGGAAACTGTAACCTAAACACATTCTAAATTTCTTATCTAACAGCCACAGCTGGTTGATTATTGAGTCAATTTTGTTTATAATTTCTTAGTTTCCCTGTTGACCATCCAAAATCTACATGATGGCTATAAATGTCAGATTGGTGCGAAAATAAAGTTCTTGAGAGTTAAAATTAAAGATTATAAAGTTTCAATGAAAATGAAATTATTTCCTTAGTACAACATAAACAATGAATATGAATTGGTTACTCATGTCATGACTTATTAATGAAAAAAAATGATTTCCTTCATAAGATCACTCAGCGAACATTTCTGTTCACAATTTAACAAAATATAAAGAATCTATACAATAAAGCACCACTTTAACCTCTCTTAAACATGAGATTCGAAACATTTCATGGAAATATATAGCAACAAATCTAAGGTCTTTCGAAAAATAAATCAATTGTCTAACACACGAAATAAAACAACAGGGAGAGTCAAAAGTGCCAAGAGTTTCGTAAATTGAATAAATCTAAGGGATGCTAACTTTATCTGATGAAAATGTTTCTTTTCGCCAGAAATAAAAAGGGATCAGAACGTATCACAACTATCCATATCATATAGGTCGCCGTTTTAATGCCATACGATGCGGAAAATAAAATCCCGGGATTTTATATACACACAAAATGCAATACATCAAAACATATTTTATGCACACGAATCGTTCGTTTCTGGAAGGTTGAATGAATTCCCAATGATTCTTATCCGCTTAGTTAGTTACTCGCGGTACCGATACCTTTCTTTCCAACCAATGAAAAGTAAGAATTCACAATGAAAGGGAGGAGGCTGATTTCTCTACATAGCTTTGGCTAGCTATAAACAGAACTTTTGCTTGTGTATTTCCAGACGGCAGATTGCCAGATTTCCCATCTAATCCTCATTTTATTTTTTTTTTAAATCACGGATTGAACTTTATTTCTATGAAATTGAAAAAGGAAGGTTATTAGGCAATTTCCAGTTTTAAGACATCAGGATAAAGAAAATTCTCAAAATATGCTATTCAAATACCATATTTTAAGTATTATGCTAGTTTAATTTTCTAAAATTTTTGATTACTTACTTTTCAAATTCTAAATTGATTTTAAATTTAAATTATTGTAAAATATATTTTTTGTTTAGTTTTTGTTTTGTTTTGATTCATTGGGTGAGATTGTATAAATTTGTGATATCTAGAAGTATATTTTTGTTAATAACGGATGCGAAATAAATGCCTTAAAAATTAATTATTGCATTGAAAGTATTTTTTCAAAATACTTGTTCCTGCGTGAATCAAACAGACAATCTTAAACTAGCCAGACGAATCTTTTAACCATTAAGCACTTTTATCAAATAACGAGATTATATTTCTTTCTATATATCAAGTTCCCTGGCAGATTATGGGCGTAAACTCCTAGGTCCTTGCCAGTGGAAATTAATCTGTATATCAAGCAAACTTTTCATTCTCCTCCTTTAGATTTCAGATTGAAATGTAACTTATGATTTATACGACCACCTCATTTTTCTGCTTTTTTATACCCTGTAATATACATACAAAGAGAGAGTGAGTAATTTGATGCAACCAAATGTTTGACTCTGGGAGTGTGATAGATTTCCCAATTTTAATCATCCCTGAATACGAATCAGGCATATTTTTATATCAACATTTTTACATCCTTATTTAGGATTTTCAGCAGCCAGTAAAGTATCTATATAGACATTATCAAATTTCGTTATACAATTGGCCTGGTTGCGAATGGAGAAAATTGAATTATTTTGTTGAATTTAGTGAGATTAGTGGGAATAGAGAGTAACTCTGTGGCTTGTTATAGATCGATATGAAACAACACTCCTGAATCATATTTTGAATTGGAAAAAGTTGGTGAGCTGATGTTGTTTCTACTGGGAAATTATGCGAAGGGTGTTATAGAGTTTCTATAGATCAATAGAATGCAGTTTATGCTGCCCGAATTGGACCACAATCGACGGTAAAACATTCGCAGTCATTCCACAGGGCGAGCGTACTATCCACGCTAGAGACAAACATCATATTAGTTCATAGCGTGGCTTATAACACATATGTTGCGGATCTAAAATTTTAACTTTGTACACTTGTCAATCAGAATTGCTTTACAGCTTAAAGGATATGGGGCGCGACAGCCCAGTGGTTAGCTCGCGAGAATTGCACTCGGACGGCTCGGGTTCGATTCCCTCCACTGCCAAAACTGCCGCCGTGTTCACGCGGAGTACGATCACGTTAAACATGTGGGTTCGTAAGTAATTCCGAGAGGTTGGTGGTAGGGGAAGGAGGGTACGGTCCCCCTTTCCCTATCACCTGTGAATGTCTCCCCCACTGGGTTCTGGTCTAAATTGGATTACAGTTCCCGGCCGTCCAAACCTTATACTTTTCTGGTGGGTCGGACGGTCTGGGTCGAAGAAGTTTAAAGGGTATATGAGCCCAGATAACCCCGTGATTAAGGCGAGAAGATCGCATATGGTAAACTCGGGTTCGATCCTCGACGTCGGCCCAAATCTAAATAAATAATATTCGGAGTATGGAAACGTTAAATCTGTAGATCTGAAAGCCCTTTCGAGAGGTGATGGTTATGTGAAGTAGGCTATGGTCTCTGTAGTTGCTACCACTATTGGTTTCCAGTCGACATTGCATGCATTGCCCTGGTTGTCCCAAAAGTTGCCTTACAACTTCGGGTGGGTCGGTCAGTCTGGATAGAAAAGCGTAAAAAGATATAAAATAAAAAAGGAATTACATAATCGGTTCTGTGCAAGTTTAAACTATTCTTTTTCTTTCGACATAGACCGCGTTCAGCCTATCCGAAGGTGCAAGTAGGACCGGGATAGTGTTGCCCAATTTAGACCAAAATCCTGTGGGGGCCGACGCACCAACTTCTCGAGAAGGACTTTCGAACCCGCAGATTTAAGATGCTGGTACTTCGTGTGAAAACGTTAAGAGTTTGGGCAGAACCGGAAACCGAACTCAGATCCTCTGTGTACAATTCCCATTCTTATACCCCTGATCCTTATATCCCGTTTAAGTATAATATATTTTGTTTTTTTCGACCCAGTCATTCCATTCTACGCGAAAGTTTAAGGTGTTTGGACGGCCGGAACTGTATCACAAAATTTAGACCGGAACCCAATGGGGAGGCATCCACAGCGACTGTACCCTCCTTTTCCTACTACAAACCTCTCGGAAGGACTTACCCACATATTTAAAATGCCCATACTCGGATAACACGGGGACAGTTTAGGCCGAGCCGGGAATCGAACTCACACTGTACCTTAACCACTGGACTGTCCCTCCCCTAAGTACAATATATTTAGCAGTACAAATATAATGGCACATTCCTTACATATTGTCGTTTCTCCCCGATACATTTTTTTCATGATTTACTCCGTATACCCTTCACCCCAATGTGCTTCACGTAAAAATTTTCGAGTTTGTACTATTATAACTTTCCATACAATACTTCCTCAAAATCTAGAAAAAAGTCACCAAATTTATCGCACGATATTACATATGAAAAGTGAACATGTTTCTCAACAGTTAATATTTTTTTTTTAATTTATGGAATATTTTGATAAATTTATTTGAAAAATGGGCAATATCTCGAGAACGGTTCATGCTAGCGTTCTAAAGTTTATGTCAATCGTTTTCTAAGGGAAAATTACATAAGGAATTTCTATTTGTGTAACTTTATTAATGATTTTGATTTTTTTGATGATTTTTTCAAAATTTCACTCGAAAATTTAGGGGGGTTCTGAACATTGGATACGTTTAAAAATAATAGGCTTCCAGTATTCACGGATTGTGATTTCTGTACCAAATTTCATTCGAATCGCTCCATTCGTTTGTGAGATATCATCTCCACAGTCTCACTGACAGACACACACCCACACACATACTTTTAAACACACACAGATATCACCTCAAAAATGTTTGATTTGTGATCAGGGATGCTTGAAACATGCTCTCCCGTCGAAACTTCGAATTCGAATTTTCGACCTCGTCATATACTTTCCTTATACATTATATATATAAGGAAAGTAAAAATTGTATTTGACCGAAAACAAACAAGGTCGGAAATTTCGCAAAATCGCAAAAGCGGGGGGGGGGGGGGGGGGGGGGGGGGAGAGAGCAGGAAAATTTGAAGATTTTTCGAAGTTTTAAAAACGCGTTTTCTGGATTTCAAAGTGAGAAGACTTCCTCGAAATCTATAAAAAGGTAATTCTCCATCGAAAATAAATATAAAAAATTATATTTGACCGAAAACAAACAAGGTCGGATTTTTCGCAAAATCGCAAAGGTGGGGGGGGGGGGGGGGGGTAGCAGGAAAATTTGAAGATTTTTCGAAATTTTAAAAACACGTTTACTGGACCTCAAAGTGACAAGACTTCCTCTAAATCCAAGGTAAATGGAAGTAAGAGAGATAGGCTATTCGTTTCTGGCAACCTACTCATGTCCAGAGTTCTTGGAATTACTGACGTCACTGGTCCCTAGCCGGACCTTTCCGAAGCATGGGAAAATGTGTCGATGCTTTTAACTCTCGCGTTCCTAATGATAAAAATAAATCAAAGCGCTCAGCTTTTGGAAATAATAATATAAGTGACCAAATGCAAATTCTGAGTCAGATGCAAGCGGATATTACGGAACTCAGAATCATTTCTAAAACTTCAATACTGCCTTTCCAAAAAGGCATTCTTGTTTCAATAGCAAGCTTAAAAGGACTTTATGATGACATGAAAGAAAATAATATTAAATACATAATGACAAGTAGAGTCAATCAAGATGCTTTAGAAAATATATTTTCCCAAATTAGAGATCTTGTACGATTTTATAACCATCCTCTTACTACTGATTTCAAATCCCGACTTAAAACATTATTGCTTCCTATGCCAATAAATACAAATGTGGAAAATGACCAAGATCAAACACTAATTGCGACTTTATTTTTCAAATTATAAGAAAAAGACGATGCAGTCAGCATCACAGCAGATATTGAGCCTCAACATGACATTCATTTCAGTCCTGATGTAAATGAAAAAAAAACCTTGCGGTTTTTTTTTGCAGGATATTTGGCATATCGTCACAAAGAAGCGCAGTTAGGAACTTATTCATATCTAGTGGAATCAACATCCGAAAATGACAAAAAATGGATTGAATCTTTATCAAGAGGTGGTTTAATTGTTTCACATGATACCTGGGTAGAAACAGTCACCAAATTATAAGATATTTTTTTAAAACTACAGGGAAATTTTATTTCTAATTCAAGAAATATTTTAGAGAACCTCCAACTGAAAATAAAAGAACAATTTCCTGAAATAGCTCTTGATGTTGTAAGAACATATACCAGAACCAGAACCTTCTTTCGAATAAGGCACAAAATGAACAGATGAAAAGAAACGCCACGAAAAAAAAGCTGAAAGAATTTTTGGTCATTCACGTGAAGAAATGAAAAATAAGCAATGTAGAGAGAGCTTTAAATTTTAAGGTTTACTCATGACCTAGTAGTTAGGAATTGACGGGCTGCGTGTGTTAGGTTTTCATGGTTTTCCTAACATGTAATATAAATGTGACGCAGCTTCCCTTAAAAAGTCCTCCATGAAGGCATTCCTCCTTTATAGAATGGCCATTTTTAAACTTATCCTTCTCTCCCATAGGGGAAAATCCGTAACCCAGTCATTTGATCAGTGACCTTTGTAACACCAGAATTAGTTGAAAGATCGTGAGATCAAAAGTTAGTAACACCAGTGGTTAGTAGTTTGTAACACCAGAATTAGTTGAAAGATCGTGAGTTAAAATCTAGTAATAGTATAAGTGACTATAGTTTTAGAGCTTACAGCATCTTGAGAGCGGCACAAGTTCCATAAAGATAAATTTAATTAAAACTACTTTAAATAAGAAAAACTACAATGTCTTTCTAACAGCTCATTTTAGCATTCTATGAATAACTTTTTTTTAATTACAGATACTTTATATAAGAAAAAGTTACAATAACTTGAGAATGGCGCATGTTAACTTTTTTTTTCAACTGAAATATTTGATATAAGAATAAAAAATAATATTTTGAGAATTATTGTATTGTTAGTATGCTACTTCCATTTGCAAATAAACTTTTTGCAAAAATTTGATTACAATACAATTATTCTTCATCGACCCAGACCGTCCGACTTACCAGAAAGGTATAAGGTATCTGTTTGGACGACCCGGAAGTACCATCCAATTTAAACCGGAACCCAGTGGGGGAGACATCCACAGGGACTGTATCATCCTTCCCCATACCACCAACCTCTCAGAAGGACTTACGGACCAACATGTTTAATGTGATCGTACTCCACATGAACAAGGCGGCAGTTTTGGCAGTGGAGGGAATCGAACCAGAGTCGACCGAGTGCAATTCCAGCGATTTAACCACTGGACTGTCGCACCCACAACACAGTTCTTGTACACCCATACTCATGAGTTTCGTATTTGACTCCATAAAACTCCAAACAGAAACTAGCTGTAATGAAGAATAAATAAACTTGTGCGCTCAGAGAGGTAATGAAAATTTCCCTAATGTAACCTATTTCTGATTGGCTGAAGTAACCTTAATCGTCATTGGCTCTTACGTCTTATGGGAATTTGCTCTTTTATCCGCTTGTTCCATCTGCGTTCATCCAGTTCACGTGAATCCATGATTAGTAATGTATTTATTTCTTACGAAAAGTAGCAACAAGGCTGTTGTTGTGAAAAAATGTGGAGACCATTGGTGAAAAATTGAGTTTTGATCCTAAAGTCTTTTCTCAGTCAGTAAGTCAGTCGAGTTTTGGTAAAAAAAATTCCGGTACAGATAGATTCAATCAAAAACGTAATACAATTATTATAGGTTAAAAAAAGTATCATTGTAATGCATACCGGAAAGGATTTTATGTAATAAATAAATTGAACAATAATTTTGGTACTTCTACTGATAACTTATTAAGTTATGACCGTGCCCAAAGTAATTTGTTTTGAAAATAATTTATACCAATATTTATATAGCTGGTGAATAAAATAAATTCTGACATGAAAGAAATTATTTATGTTGAGCTATGCCATATGTAATCTATAAAGAGTTCAGAGTTTCTATTCTGATGGAAACTGTAATTTGTGAGATATACCAGAAATGATATTATGAAAGAAGTTAATTGAATACTCATTTCCATGCTCATACTATTAAAAAATTATTTCTGTTTGAGAATGGAAGGGCTTGATCCAAATAATATGATTACTTATATATGCACTGACACCGATGATAAATTGTTCATTTGTGAGTTTTGCCAGAAAAAATTCAAATATAGGAGTGCTTTAAATATTCATCTCCGTACTCATACTAATGGAAAACTTTTTATCTGCGAAGTTTGTGAGGAAGGATTCAGTGAAATATATCATTTGAATAGTCATCTCCTCATTCATACTGATGGCAAACTTTTTATTTGTGAGATTTGCCAGAAAAGGTTTAATCAAAGGTCATGTTTCAATAGACATCTTCTGATTCATACTCGTAAAAATAGATTTACTTGTCAGGTTTGCCAGAAAGGATTTTATCAAAGGGCTAACTTGAGTAGTCATCTTCTTACTCATACTGGGGAAAAACCTTTTATTTGTGAGGTGTGCAAAAAGGGATTTAATCAAAGGATTCATTTGAAAAATCATCTTCTTATTCATACTGGTGAAAAAGCTTTCATTTGTGATGTGTGCAAGAAAGGATTTAATGAAAGAAGTCATTTGAAAAGTCATCTTCGTACTCATACGGATGAAAAACCGTTTACTTGTGATGTGTGTCAAAAAGGATTTAAATTTAGGAATAATTTGAAGGACCATCTCTTTACACATAGTAGGAAGAAAAAAATTATTTGTGAGGTATGCAAGAAAGAATTTAATAAAAAGGTTGATTTGAGTATTCATCTTCGTACTCATACCGGTGAAAAACCTTTTATTTGTGAGGTGTGCCAGAAAGGATATCATCAAAAGAGTTATTTAAATCGTCATCTACGTACTCATACTGATGAAAAACTATTTATTTGTGATATGTGCCAGAAAGGATTTCATCAGAAGAGTGATTTGAAAAGTCACCTTCTTACTCATAATAAAAGACAATTTGCTTGTGATGTGCCAGAAAAAATTTAAATTTAAGAGTAATTTAAATAACCATCTCTTTACACATAGAGGTAAAAAAAATATTTGTTAAGTGTGCCAGAAAGGATTTAATTGAAGGAGTCTGATCTGAATACCTATTCATCCTTGTAATCATACATGTGAAAAATCTTATTATTTGTGAGGTGTGCTCGAAAACTTTAATCAAAGAAGTGACTTGACTCGTTATCTCTGTATTCATACCGTTGAGAAAGTTACTCGTGCGGTTTGCTAGAAAGGATTTACATTTAAGAGTTGTTTAAATATTTACCTCTGTACTCATAATGGCCAAAAACCTTTTATTTGTGAGGTTAGTGCACCACAGGCAACTCAGACATCAAATATGATTGATAAATAAATTATCCATTTTGACATAATTTTTCATTAAAAAATGATTGACACCATACTTTGAAAGCAGTGTTATTGACAAAATCATTGTATTATGTGATCAATGCTGTACACCATATTTTCAGTATGAAAGATATAAAGTTATTGCACTTTGCAGAGAAAGTCTGCCCACATCAGATTTTTTTAATTGTAGATAAGTAAACTATTGTTTTATCAAAATGTATTTTTGTATCAATCCATGTTTTATTGTATTAGTAATTCAATTGTTTTTTTCTTTGCAAACATTTGATGTTTTTTAATTTATTTCATAAAATCTATTTAAAAAATCAAATGTTGCAGAATAACATTATTTTTAAATAATTTTATTTTAGAATCTGAGTTTGTTTATTTTTACTGACTCTAGCCCCACTCTGCTTCCAGATCCTCCTCAGCCCTGCCTATTTTAAACTAAAAAGGACCAAATGCGACACATTTTTTGCAAGTGGCTACTATTATTTTTAATTTTGGTGTCTGTTTTCATGAAAAATTCAAAGAAAATTCAGATCAGATATAGTTTCAATTTGCATCTCATTCAATACAATCGATGCTCACTTGATGTGTAATGCAAACCATTCAATTAAAAGATTTATCAATGTACAATGTCATCTAGAAAAAACTATGCGCTTTTTGATAACAGTTCTGTAATGAAGTAAAAAATCTTTACCAGGGTCTATTTACTAATTTATTATTTTGAGATAAAATATATTATAGTTTCTAAACACTTTAAACAGATTTTTCCAATTTACTATTATGTGCAAAGTAATCAACTCTAAGTGCAAAATTGACAGTTTTCAAATTAATGAGAGTACTTAAATTCACATGATATGAAATAGTGCTATAATTGCTGATTTTTAATAAATAAAAAGCACTAAAATTCGCAATTTTTATGACAAAATTTTCATTTTTATAAAAAAAAAGTACCAATATTCTTGGTTTTTATTTTATTAAAATGCATTGAAAAGTTTGAGTTTTCCTAAAGATGGTTCATAAATGATTGTATGTGAAAAAAAAAAAGCTAAAATTTTGAATTTTTTATAAAAGAAAACTAAAGTTCATGATTTTTATGAAAAAGAGCAAAACTTATTAAGATTTTTATGAAGTTATACTAAAATTCCAGATTTTAATGAAAAAGTTAATATTTCTGCAATCACAATTCTTAAGCAAGTGTTAAAATTTGTAAATTTTTTGGAAAAGTGCTAAAATTCTCAATTTTTACAGTAAGCACTTTACAATTTTTACAAAAGCACTCTACAATTTTTGAAAAAGAGTATAAAAATTTGGAATTCTCGTAATTTTTAAGAAAAACTACAAAATTTGCAACTTTTATAAAAACATCTTTAAATTCGGGATTTTTATAGAAAAGTGTTAAAATTTGTATTTTCTATAAAAGAATACTAAATTTGTGACCTTTATGGAAAAACTAAAATTGGTAATTTTTAAGAAATACCAAAATTTACAATTTTTATGAAAAAATGCTAAAATTTACAAGTTTTTAAGTGCTAAAATTTTCAATTTCTATGGAAAAATGTTGAATTTTGTAATTCTTATAGAAATACAATACAATTTGTAATTTTTATAAAAGAATTTTAATATTAATTTTATGAAATAGTGCTAAAATTTTAGATAACACAATAATTTTCTAGGGAGATGTGCTAAAATAGCATTCTAGGCACTATAGCTAACATACTGGACAGTCTAGTAAGTGAGATCTTGGCAAAAGATGAAATGGGTCTTCTAAAAACACATGACTAGTTACGACACTGCTGAAGAGATTTGGCAACTGACCAATTAGGATGTTTTAGCACTAGTCCGAACATGGGCGAGACTGTTGTCTCTACAGACTGTGATGTTGTTTTGTGTATTTTGTTGTATTGTGTATATGAAATGGCAGAAAACTTTTGTTTAGGGATGAAATCTACTGGCCCCATGGACCACTGATATTTTTATTCTTTTGGTCTGGCCAAATTCTTAGTGGAAATGGATCACTAATGATTCGAATGCCGACTTTATTAGACATAATACCTTACATTAACTTTCACTATTTTTACCAATGATAAATTTTCAATTTCAGGGACTTCTTTTGAGAAACAATAATACAGTTTTTGCTTCAACATTCTTCAGGCCTGATATTATAAGTTATTCACTCATAATATTTTAAATTTCAATCAGTTTGTTATTTCTCACAGAGAAGTCATTCTGCTTGTACATATTATCCAAATAATTTACTATATCTGTAGTAATATTTTGCTGTAAATTAATTAAAAAACAGTACATGAAGGCATTTGTTGTACACTTTCACAGTACACATTGATGAAACTTGAAATACAAAGGAAATAGCTGGGTGTTTCTATAATTTGGTGTTATGGTTGATTGGCAGGAATGGGATGATTTTGAACAATGGGAAACTTAATATTGACAGATATCACTCATATGGTACAGAGAGACTTTGTGTGTGGTCGAAGATGATTTTTTCTGATAGATTCCAATTCCTTTTGGATTCTGTCAATTGTTAGGGCAAGGAAGCTTGCCTCTCATTTGCAAATGGTCTAGTGCTTTTGTATGGGGTACTAATTTCCTTGTGATTTTGGTGAAAGGAATGGATAATGTAGAAAACAATGAGATGAGGCATCTATCCACTTTTCTATACCTGTAGGCAATTAGCTGAGCTTTAAATATCTTCTGCTGTATTTAGATGCTGTATTGTTGGGGAAATATTTTTCAGTAAACACTGGCTAGTGTTGCCATTCTTCCATGGTAATAGTTGTTATTACACGGAGCAATTCCTTCCAGCAATTTTTCAGTAACACCATACATTACAATGTGAAGAAATCTTGCTGCCGAATTGCCACAATTCTTTCATGCTCAACAATAAAAATTGCTCAATTTCTAAGCGGCAAACCAATCAGAGGACGAAAAGATTGGACATCACTTCGACTTTCCTCTCCTCATGTGCATTCAAGATGGCGAGACTGCAATGCAAGCACATTAAAGCAGCTCAACTACGTTAGAATCTAAAAATGGAAAAAAATAATAAGAATTTATACCAAATTACAGACACTTGTGGGATATAAAAGATCCATAATATACAAAAAAAAAAACAAATACTAAAGAATGCTTCTTGGATTGAAATTAGGCAGCATTAAAGAGGAGGGGGCATGTTAGAAAAGCAAGACCTAAAGTGTCATTGTCGGGCGGAACTGCTAAAGTCTGGAGATAGAAAAATAATAATAGAACTTTTACTGAATTACAGGGAACTTTGGGATATAAAAGATTCAAATTATATGAAAACACACTAAAGAATGCTTTCTGGAATGAAATCGGCGGCATGAGAGAGAAGGGGCTTAAAGTGTGATTGACAGGCAGAATTGCTGAAGTTCGACAATAAATATTGCACTGTGTAATGACACCATAACTCATTATTTAGATTATTTACCCCACCCGCCCCCTTTGTGAAAATTCTTTCTCAGAGTGTATGAAATCTTTTGTGAGTCATTTCCCCAGGAATAGTATAATAAAGCCTATATTCAAACTTCTTAGAAATTCTCTCAGAAGATTCCATAGACCCTTTGTGACAAGAATATTTTTGTTCCACCAAAAAGTTGCTATCCTTTCCAGTACAATGGATATTGTGCTCACAAAAAATGCAATGAGTTTAACAACTCCTATCTTTTGAGATTGCTTTCCTACTCTTTTGATACTGTGTATCCCCACTCTATTTGGGTAAAGGAATGCTTTGGCCAGTAATTTGGCACAAGGCTAAAGTATTGAATTGTAATTCTTTTTTATTTTCAAAGAATGCTTGTTTTGATGTTTTACCTTGCCATTGTGGGTCAATAAAAATATCAGTTTTCAAACGATTATTCCACTTCCCAGACATTTAATGTTCAAACAAGTTGGGAGGGCATATGCACTCCTGATGCTATGCCTATGCATCCTTGGTATTTCACAAATAGAATAATTTATCAAATTGAATTCTAAGTAAATTTTATTCATTTTTTATTCCATAGAAAAGTTCTACAGAATTTATTTATTGCATCTTTTTTCTGAGTATGAAAGTAACACCAATAAAAATATTTATTTAAGAAATTTCTTTACTATACACATGTAGATCATTTAAATTTGTATGATAAGACATGTGTACTTAACCATATGTTATTTGAAAACAAATTGCAGGATGATTATATTTTTATACAATGTTCATAGAGTAAATGAAACAGTGGCATATTTTTAAAAGTTATCTGAAAAGTGGGGAGGACTATTCGTCTAAAATTTACTAAAAATGCAGATTTACATTTTAGAGATATTCACCTGAAATTTTTCACTTTGGTGGCAGTGCAAATACCTTGGCAAATAGAATCATGCTCCTGACTGTTCAGTATTAGAGGACTTGGGTTTTGTGCTCATAAGCAGCCGATAATTGCACTACAGCAAGAAAGCATTCATTGTGCCACAATTTTGTAAATCTCAGCGGAAGCACATTGAAACACGAATATAATCTTTTAGATAATGTCCCACTTAACGTTGACAATTGCAATATGTGAAAAAAAAATAAGGGTATATATGAATTAAATTTATTTTACAAAACTAAGAGTTGTATTGAAAAAATAATCAAGAGTTTATTGCGGAAAAAAAAATTTAGTGTCAAACCACTTTTAGAATTATTAGTTATAAATTATTTTTTTTTAATAGGAACCACTGAAAATTTACCAAAAGGCCTGTTCTATGTTATTTAGAAGAGAGATTTTTATCAGATATGTGATTAATTAATATACATTTAATCTATAATAATAAAGGAAGTTGTCTGTAGGAAAAAATCTAAATATCGTATGGCCATGAAATTTGGTACACAGGTACTGCAGGACCCGGCTCGGGACAAGATTTTTTTTTAAATTCAAATTAGTTTTTGAGTTATTTTATGTTTAAACATGATTTTGAGCTATTCTAACACAAGTCTGTTTCTTAGTAACTGAAAATATTATCGCAAAGTTGCCATCTTAACACCACAAAAGTTCAAGAAATTCTCTTTCGAATAAACTTTAATGGAATTCATACCTTTAATAGATTAATTTTCAAAATATATGTACTTTTTTTTTTCATATGTTTAAAACTCATCTAATAAAAAAATGAAAATAATAATCATAATTAAAAACTTATCTTGCAAAATAAAATAATTGAGTGACAATCCCATCCTCGTAATTTACGTGATGTTTGTCTGAATATCGCACACTGCTTCAATCAAACAATTCTGTTTCTGCAGTATTCCATTCATTAAATATGAATTTTTATGTAAAACCTCAAATTTTCAAAAGAATTCTAACTGCGCAAAGACGAAAGATAAAAAGGTTTTTCCCCTTTCTTGAATGCACCTTAGAACTTTAGAATGGGGTGGGTTAAGAGCCAAGAGTTGGTATTTCGGATGTCTTCAGAGTGAAACTGACGTCATCTTTATTGGGATTCCAAGTTTAGTACTAGAATTGAAAATATTATCAGAGTTTGTAAGAATTTACATTCAGAAAACATGATGTTGAATTTAATCAAAGGAGCTTATGTAGTTGATCAAAGGATCTTATATATAAGGTATATAAAAAGAGCATATTAAAAGTGTATTACTCCCACACAGAAAGTGAAAGTCCTATTTGGGGAAAATAAAAAGAGCTTATTTATGTATATCAAGAACTTATTTAGGGTGTATCAAAAGAACTCATTTAGGGTTTACCAAAAGAGCTTAGTTAGGACCTATCAAAAGAACTTATTCAGGGCGTATCAAAAGACTTTATTTATTGTGTATCACAGTACCTTATTTAGGGCATATTAAAAGAGTGAATCAAAAGAATTTATTTAGTGTGTAGCAAAAGGTCTTATTCAAGACATATTAAAAAAGCTTATTTAAGTCAGATTATACCCTCACACAGAGGGTGAAAGGCACATTTGGGGACAAATCAAAGAAGCTTATTTAGGGCATATCAAAAGCACTTATTAAGGACATATCAAAAGAGTTTATTTAGGGCTTATGGAAAGAACTTATACAACCATTTCGAGGGTAAAAGGCATATTTAGGGTATAATACACTCGGGTGTAGGGTATACAGCCATACAGAGGGCAAAATGCATGATGTGCCCAGTGCTGGGACCAAGGCATATTAAGTACCCGAGCAACGGTCTAAGGTGTGATTAGGTGCTTATTTGGGGTGAGCATGTATTTTGTAATTGAAGCATGTGTGGTGACTAAGCCTTTCAAAAACATTAATTCAATTAATTTCTGCTTTAAATTCCAGGTACAGTTTCTAGTATATAATAAAAGGGAAAATTAGAAAAAAAGTATCTAATAAAAATAAATATCTCTTGATATGTGTGATCCATTTTGATAAAGCAATTTTCTAACAATGATAGAGTTCATGGAATATTCCTAAATTTTTATTCTCTATACATACTCGTAAACAAAGATGATAAAAAACACTTTCTTTTTATCATCACTGCTTATAACTCGTAAACATCTCTATCGATTTAAATGCATATTTTATTGTTTTTATTTACTTCACTTTGTAGTAGGTTTATGATGAAATATATTTCATTTTTATAGGGAGTTAAAAAGTTTTCAAGTATCATATACATTTTCAAGTTGTACTCCTTCAATTCTCTAAATAAAAAAAAGAAAAATTGCATGTAAGGTGCTTGCATTTTGCTGGTATGGTTGCTCCATCTCCATATCCTAACAAAAGTGTCTGTTTTATGTGTTTGAAATCAGTTAATGCTTTACTCATTCCTTGCTGTAGACATATATGCTGAATTATTTTGACAGTGCTATTGCTTCATTTATTTATCCTAACGGAGGCTGTTTTATGCATTTGAAGCTGGTCGATACTTTTAATCAGAAATTAATATAATAAATTTTATTATATTAATTTATAAATGCCGAAGAATTAAACATACTGAATAATATTTTAAATACTGAAAAAAAAAGAGTAGGTTCAGCATTAATTTTAAGATTTTTATATTTATAAATGGTTTTAACAATATAAAAAATATGAATATTAAAAAGCAATAGGTAACATAATTTTTATCAATGAACTTTCATGCAAATTAAAAAATTATAGATAATATAAAATTGAACTCTTATAAAGTTTAACAATTTTTCAAAAAATTTTAGTTTTCTATATTTATTGATACAAGTGACTTTGAAAAAAAAAAATATATATATGGGATTGACAGATTTGGCGATTTCCCCTCCGTATTTCAGCATATAGCGACCCTAGATTCACATAATAGGAAAGTTTGTCTGTACGGGTGTTTTCTCTGTCTGGTTTTCACGAGACTCCAGTGAGAGAAAGCATTTTGCACATTCTTAACAATATATATATAAAATATATATGTGGGTGTTTGTTCTCATTTTTAAACAGATATTTTAAATTGCATTCATTCATTAATTGCATTACAAGTCACATACTGTATAATATGATGATCGGCAATCATTTTGTGTCTTATATGCAATTTGAACAGACTAATGAAAGAAATACTATGATAATGATATTGAACAAATATGAAAATTGCATGTAATGGTATGTACATTATTCTTTAGCACTAACTGCTTGATGTTTAAACAAACAAAAGTGAATTCTAAAAAAAAATATCTTCAAAATATAACATCATTAGAAACATTTGCAATTGAAGTTCGAGTCATTATGACATAAGTGGACTGGAATTTGAATGAATGAGTGAGTCAAGAAAAGCCTAGCAATACAGGTATGTAAGGATTGCAAAACGTTCATATCGTTTAAATCCTGATATCCACGGTTACAAGTAACTCATTGCTCAGAAGAGATTCATATTCGAACTGCCGATTACCAACTGATAAACAATACGACCCATTGAGCTATAATATAAAAAGAATAAAAAATATAAGTTTTATGGGCACACTATAATGTATAAGTGACATATTTTGAGAAGTTTTGCTGTATTTGAGGAGGTATTTATTAAAAATTAATTAAAACTATATAGCTTTACAATGGCATTGCACAGAATTTAAATTAAAATTATCGGTTCCAAGTGTTTGATCATCTGCTTTTCACTAGTGTAGCAAGAAACTTTGGGGGAGGGAATCACAACTGTTTTCAATTAGCAGTATAAATACATTGGTTCTCCACAGGTTTCCTGTTGGAAAAGTCAATTCCAGTACAGAAGGCACCACCATTCGATTGTTGACCACCTCATTTCCGAGATCCCTTGAAATACGCTCCTAGTGACATCCAGATTTAATTTGACAACAGTAAAATTCAATATTGAGTAAATTTAAAAATTAATGAGTGAATTACATTCAGTGCCATATTTTAAATAGACATTTGGAAAATATGTGAGTAGAATTAATGAAAATTATAGATTTACAAAGCCATCATAGGGAAATTTAGCTGAAAATTATCAGTTTCATATGATTAATTCCATCTTTCCTTTAGTGAGGCAAGCTATGAAAATTACTGCATATGCAATGGTGGTTTTGGAAAATATTGTATCAATGTAATTGTCTAATTATATTAGTTTGGGACAAAACCTAACAGAATTGCATTTTCTGTCTTCTGATGGTGGTGGAAAATGCAATTGAGAAGTTTTCCCAGACCCTCCAGAATCCCCCCCCCCCAATTATTTAGAAGGCTGGATCTTTGCACACTTACATATATCACTACTGGACAGAACCTAACAGAGCCAAGTTTTTTATTCTTCCATTCTCGGGTGGGGGTGGAAAAAATTGGGTTTCTTTTTATGTCCTTCCGGAATCCCACTCAATGACCTGGAAGGCTGAGCTTTTGAACACTTTTAGTGCCAACTACAGTACAGAATGTAACAGAGCCAGATTTTCCATTTTTCCTTTGAGGGCAAACAAAATGGGTGTGGGGGTAGTGAGAAGTTTTTCCAGATTATCCAGAAGCCCTCAGGGACATAGATCAGAACTGTGTACAGTCTTCTGTTTAAAACTCCACTAGTTTCATTTAAATTTTTGTCAGCTATAGGTAATTATGTAAAACTAATTTTTAAATGTGTTAAAATAGTTTTAAACTATTCACTGCTTCAATTTATATATAGTGTGCTATTCCCCGTTTGTGAAGTGAAACCACCCTTAAACACATGCACATATGTCTGGCCTCATCCTGGTTCCTACCTTAAACTTGATAGATCCCCCACATTCTTCAAACTGTGAGAAACAATTGTGTATATATATATATATATATATATATATATAAATATAAAATTGTAAATTCAATGGTAGAATGTAAATATATATATATATATATATATATATATATATATATATAAGAAGTAATTAATATTTTGTATACAATTGTTTTCATATTTATCACAAAATTTAGTTTAATTAGTCATATAAAACTTATAACCCATAACTTTCTAGCTCACACTGAACTCCTATGTTTCTGGTCCTTTAAACATTGTTTAACTATACTTGATGCTAGTTACACCGCTGGGGGGGGGGGGGGGGGGGGTGTCTCTATTTGGTCTGAGCCAAAAGCTTAATCTACAATATTCTCTTTGTGAATATACCAAAGGTAATATTAATTAAACACAATATGAAAGACACGAACAAAGACATCATCTAGGAAAAATTGTTTACTTAATCATCTATTTACCGTCTAACAATATTATCATCTGGAATCTGACAAGAGAACAATATCAATTATTTAATAATCATCTAGTATCTGATAGCAATATCTGATATCTGTAATCATCTAATAATCATCTAGTATCTGACAATTTTGAGGTAAACCATCTGAGATCCTATGAATTTTATTACAAACTTTGATACTGGATAAATTAATAATACAAATTCGACCTTTATTATAGCTGGATCTCTCTAAAAATTAATAGGTTTTTGTGTAATATGGATTAAAATATGTATACCAAATTTCATATAATTTGCTGGATTTTTTTTAGAGATGCTATGCTTCACATGAAGAAGTAAAAGTTTTAATACCTAGAGAAAGGTAAATGATAATTTCTAACCATAGGTGTGCATTTCTTTCTGGTTAAATGCACTTACAAAACATTAGCTCATTTGATAATAGTGAACATATTTAATTTATTATGATTTTTTTTTTATTTTAGTTCGTGTAATTCTACAGAACAGCAATTATTATTTTATGTATATTATCGTGCAGTTAATTTATACTTTAAATATGGAATTACATAAAAAATACTAATTTTTTCGATAAATATTAGCATAATCATTGTTTTATTATAACCGTTTATTTATAACCATTTTTCCAACCATTTAAAATGTAATTACGTTTTTCAATTTTTGAGAAAGTATGAAATATTGTGAGTCTCCCTCTTTTCTGCTGAACCTTAATATAAATGATTGGCTATTTATTTGATTATTTAATATTTTTGATTTTCTAATATGTTTAATTAACCAATTCTGTTAACTGAACATCAACAAGATAAAAAAGAAAAAATATGCTATGTTGATTAGAAATATGTATGCTGCGTAAATTAAGATGAATCTGTAAAAATATAACTTGGTATGCTTTGATTTAATAATTTTTCACAATTTTTCATATTTTGATTTCTTTTCCTCCTAAATAAGCTGAGCTAAGGAAGTTATTTGAACAGCATTTCTTTTATATCATTAAGCTAGTTGTTCCAAGGCAAACACAATTTCATCTACTTAAAAAATCATTCTATCATCAAATCATAAAAAGTATTCTACAACTTTCTCAACAAATTATAAATCTAATTTTGTGAGAGAACAATAATAAAAATTATTTTTCTCTTATGACTCGATCTCAAGATTTTTGCTGTTAGAGTAAATGAGCATATCAAGTTTCATGAAAATCGTTTTATTCTTTCAAGAGATTTGGAGGAAAGACTAATTTAATATTTGATAAGCAATAAAGTGAATTTTATTTCTAATAAAAAGTACTAAAAATGTACACTTTCATTTATTTCAGGGTCTTTTAATGTGCAGTAGTGCACAATTTGTAGGAAACTAAAATTTGCACAATGTATTTGCACAAAAGTATTTATATTATAATTTTTTCAGTGTTGCTGTTTGGTTTTAGCATATATACATATTTTATTACAGTTGTGTATTTCATTAAGTACCAATATTAGTTTATACAGTTTAGTAATTTAGATAATTTTAAATATGTTATTTAAGTGTTATCCTTGTTCGAGGACAGATAGATGGCCACTTCTGTATTAGAGCATTAGACCTTAGATTTCAGGTCTAAGTCATCTGAGGAAGGGCAAGTTATCTTCCCTCCCTCAAGATGCAAAATTTTAGGTATTTTATGGATTAACTACTAAAATTGCTATTCTTTGAAATTCCTAAAATTTTCTGGTCCCCTTAATTTGGTAATTTATATGTTGCTAATAGTGCCGACTTGTGCAGTATGAAATTTGCTTATGAAAAAATCCTACTTTATTTAACAACCAGCACTATATCCATTCTGACAGATTGAAGCACAGTTTACGATTATTTTTTATATAGGTAATAGCAGATATATTCGACGTTGTTCATGATTTAAAATATGTGCAATTTCCTGTATAGTATTCTAAATAATATTGTTATTCAAAACATTCTATTAAAATATTTAATTTAATTCTCATAAATTGAAGTATAATAATCTCTGTTCTCACTATAAAAAATTATCTTGACAGGCAGATCTGAAGAATAAAATACTCTGCTTTTTGTTTGTAAACAAATTCACAAAAAACATGAAATTTGATCAATATGAAAATGAAAGCAGTAATATGGTATTAGATAATCTACCTATACTGTGTTTATTTTGTTTAGAAAGTTGGCTAAATACAATATGAGTTTGACAAAAGTTTGCTAAAAGAAAACAGATCATTAAGAAATTGAAAATATCAATAATTCTTGTAATTTCTAAATCTCAAATTGATATAATGCAGTCAAAAATGCAATATGGATTATTTATAAAATTTATTTTTATATCCATTTCTTTATTATTTGAATTAGAAAAAATTAATAAAAATCATTAGGCTTATAAACACAAATAACTGCATTGCTGAGCAACATATAATTTTCTTCCAATAAATATGTGGGGAAAAATATTGTCTGCATAATGCTCTTTCTATGGAAGTTTCATTTTTTATTAATATTTTGACAACCACTGGTCCCACAAACTCAAAACGTAAGACTAAATTTTAAGTAGGGCTATTCCAAGTCTACCCAGAAATATTAATGAAATTCATTGTAGCTGTTCTCCTGTGATGATGACATACAAAGAAACCCAATGCATATCACACAACTTTATTTATAATAAAAATGAAATTACTGCATCAGCATCCATGGCCTCCTATTGCCGAAGAATTGACCGAAGAATCAGTGATGAAAATGATACCATCTACTCTTTTTAATTTTCTTGCTTGGTGCGTTGGAGTAACTGAAGAAGTTGAACTTGAAAACTTAGTTAAACAGTCTGAATGGTTCAAAACATAGTTCTCTGCATTGCACAAGATATTGCGTTTCGCACATCAAGGGCCCGGACCGCTAAATTTTCTTTTGAGTGCTGGAGAAAATATGAGAAAATCAAATAAGGAGGGGGCTGTGATACATGTTTGAAGCGGGGGGGGGCATAATTTCTATGAGTGGCCCAGGCTGCAAGATAAAGATTTGAAAGTACATTTTACTATTCGTAAATCAGATAGACAGTAGATAATAGAATGAGCCCTTCTCTACCCTGTATTCTCCTTTGAGATACTTTGAGATACAAAATACAAGGAAAACTCCATTTTAATTATAAAAATCAAGGAAAATATGTTAGAAAATAAATAGACCACTTATCAAGCTTTACTTTTTCATTTGATAAAAATTTGATCAAGAACAATTCCAAATAGATATTCGTATATTTCATTCAAGATTTATTTGCTTTCCATAAGAATTTTTTACCTTGACCTTAATACATAGACTTGTAAATTTCTTTATTATAAACAACTGTGCTACTTTTAATTTATACAAAAAAATTGAAGCAAATAATAAATAAATATCAAAGAATGTAAAGTGAAATTGAATAAATTAAAACATCAGGATATTTGAAGTCAAATTTCCTATTAACTATTAAGAAAACAGCCACTTCCTTATAGCTGAGACATGTCTATCGAAGACTTGCTATAGCTAGAGTATAAATTGTGTGCATATTCTTAAGTTCCATTTCCAGTGGAATATCGTCCGATGTGGGTACACAGAGAGAGATTCGTCACTCCTGAAAATCCCGTTTGACGCTTAGCTTTACTAGACAAAGTAAACATACTTTGTTTATTTACAAATTTTTTGAATAGGCGCTATCTCCCTTGTCATCCATAAAACCAAAATAAATAAAATATTTCTACACAATTAACTCTTTATAAAAACTTAAAAGAAAATTGTAACATGTTACATATATAAACGTACAAGGTTACCGAATTGATTTTTAAATGAAATGATAAAATCAGTGGTATGCAGCGATATTTTGCTCTAGGCAGGTACAACATTTAATCCTGGTATGGCAGTCTTATAAAGCGGTTTCTATATAATAACACTCAGTTTAAGCTGTCTCCCTATAGCATGAATTTTTCTATTACACTTTTACGGTTCCAAATTAATGGGGAATTCCCCTGTTTTTTCATCCACATACATCACCATATTTCAATTTCAGTTATCAGGGAAATCCTCTGTAAAATAAATTAATACATTCACCTCAAATGCATTGGTAGACGGAAATATGGGTAAAGAATGGGCTACAAGTTTCAATTTAAGTGATGTGAAAAGGGGACTGGGTTTGGATAAACAATTAGAAAATTACTGCGAAGTGCAAAGTTTAAAATATAATTACAAAATTGCTTAGCTACTTTCAGAGAGATTTTGGTAGAGTTACAAATTAAAACTACATTTGAAAACGAAAATAAAGATATGCAAAGTTAGAGGACATTAAAAGAATTAGGCCACTAAATAATATTTAACAAAGGTGATGAATATTAATAGAATTTTTGTTGGAAAAGAGTTAATAAGTTTATCTTTCACATTGTTTTTTAATTCTCTTATAAAGTCTTAATAAAAGTAATTCGAAATATGTAAAATGTTGAACTAGTGACATTTTTTACTAGAAAAAGAAACAAATTTTCTTACAATGAAATAAGTTTTGTAAACAGACTGATTTATTAAAATTTCAGCTGGATTTTTTAAATGTAAAAAATATTAATGCATACAGATTGTGTAAGTGAAAAATAATTTCTTAATTAAACAAAATGTACAAATGCTAGTTTCAAGATTATGCTGCAAAATAGTCTTTACTAAAACGTTTCAAAAATAGTTTTTCTGCATAAAACATGAAATACTTATAAAAATTGTAGTCGATGCAAACAGATTACAAAAGTTGAAAATATTTCCGAAATTAAACAAAATATACTGTGAATTGCGTACCAATGCAGCTTTTCATGATACTGCTGCAAAATAGCCCTTTATTTTGTAAATAATGTTTTGAAAATAATTTTTCTCTATAAAATGCGAAACAATTACAAATATTGAAGTCGATGCAAACAGATTGCAAAATTAAATGAAGTTTGTCGAGAATTGCGTATAAATGCCAATTTTTGCAATGCTGCTGCAAAATAGCCCTACATTTCACGGTAGAATATTTTTTTGTTTTAATATATAAAATGAAATAATTATAAAAATTTCAGTCGAAGCAAATACATTGTAAAAATGGCAGAAAAATAATTATTGGTTATCTCTCTCCAAACACAGTAGGAATCCTCATATGCAAGCGCTGGTTTAACAATCACGGAGATACACATTTCCAGATGTAATGTGGTTTTGTTCAGAGTTGTGACATTTTTGGGACATATATAACAGATTTCATGACATATTTGGGATTTTTGTATTCTGTAAACCAAGGAAAAGATTTTTGCCCTGGGAAAGAAATGCCTTTGAGCAAAAAACGGAAAATGAGGGGAAGTACTCAAAAAGAACATAGTTGCAAATTCGCAAAAGAATCCTGTTAAAAAAAAGCAAAATTGTATTCAATTGAATTTGCGATCTGCACATGCAGGGGAGTTCGCTAATTAGGAACACTCAGTGTAACCAAATCACAATTGACTGTGATTCACACATAACTAAGGAATCACGACATAGCTATGATCTGCTATTGTGTGGCAATCAGCCCATGAACAGAGTTCTTGACCACTGCACTCAAGAGATGGGGAACAGACTCAAGGCGAGAGCAAACTCTGTCATAGCAGCAGCATCTAAACACTTGCTTAGCAAAAGGAGTATGGACAACTTACGACCTCTCTGTGAAATTCTACTGCATAACACAGACTGTGTGAGCAAAATGGTAAACTTGGAACACGAACTTAAATTGGCAGAATCATTAATTGAAGATGCTGCTGAATTATCCAATTATGGATGTGCATTTCCAGGATTTGGACTACTAGTAGAAGTTGCACAAACCATTCCAAGTGTTACTGCAACAGTTGAAAACTGTTTCTGGTCCCCGGAGACTGTTAATGTGTCATCGCCGGAAAGCATACAAAAGTTCTGAACTTTGACAAATTTGTATTGTCGTTTACAAAAATTAAGACGAGAAAGCAGGTGCTATTATAAAGTGTGAATTCCAGGTAGAATTGTAAATTGTTTCAAATGAAATTCTAATGTAATATATATTTTTTTTTTCTGAATTAATTTTGGCTACATCATACTTCTTAATCTAAAGTGTTTGTTTGCTCATTGGGGAGCATCAAGTATTACGTAATACTTGAGAGCTCATTTTATTTGGAAGGTAAAGGTCAATTGAATGTTAACAAATATTAGGAACCCCTCCTCCTCGAAATAAAATATTGGATATAACCCTGAGACCATTAAACTATTTGCCCCCCCCCCCCTTTACTTTCGGTCTGGCTACGGGCCTGGGCACAGTTCGTTTGCCGGTAGTACTGGTTCGGAAGAGATCGTACATTTTCGTAAAATATTCTTATTATACAAAAACACTCGCTCTAGTCTAGTATAGGATGCCATTTTTCAAATTATTCTACACTGTATTGAATTTTCTTTTGAAACAATTTTTAATTGTGCATTTGATTTTTTTATGGAACATTTGAAGGGGCTTCACGGAGCACCAGTGCTCCGCAGACCACGGTTTGAGAACCACGGCTGTACACTACCACTATCACAAGGTTTCAGGAACTATGATTGTTTGCTACAGAAGGTAATGATGTAAGAAACCTAAATTTCGAATAATTTGTGTTCTAACTGAGCATTGGCATGTGACATCACACAGACCATTTTGCCCTTATGTTTCCAGAACAAAATAATCATTTGCTTAATAGCATGGATATTTTCATTATTTCTGTATTAAAACCGGTTAGTTTAGAAACTTACAATCATTTAACCTCTCATTTTAGTAGGATATATCTCAATTTATCTTCTTGCATGGATATTTTAAATTAACCGGATAATAAAACATTCACCTTCATTAAAATATATACACGAGTACTTTTTAAAAAAAAAAATAGTTATATATCTTTCCCTTCCTCGCATATACATTGCAGAATTTGCTATTAACTGTATACATCTTCAGAAAGCTAGTGAGTGACTACGGTAAAAATGAGTAGTAGTGTATATTCACGTGCATTTTAGCAAATGAAATCTTTAAATATATGCTGTTGCTCAAGTATTCTGAACAACTTATTTTCATCACAAAGATAAATTTCGATGTTTAATGGATTTAGTTTCAATTTTTATGGGCCATCATCGTCCCTTTACTATTGCACGCTATGGTAAAAATAATGCCCTTTTGCTCTTATGTTTCTGCGCATTCTATTACGCAGGTTGTTTATTTACGCTCGTGCCAATGCTCTATAGTGTAAATTGCAAAATATTCTAATTCTAGATTTTAACGAACTATCGTAACCAAATAAGATTTCGTATCATTCGTTCTTAAGGGTGAGCGTCAGTAAATCTTCTGCCCTATCCTCGCTTTGTTAACTCTCGCGGCACACATTTTTCGACGAAATTCTGCTTAAACAGTTGCGAAATATTTTCTGAAAGATAAAATGCAATGCTTAGATTATATTAAAACTAAATTTAATACTCAATAAAACATAGAATATATTTTTTATTTTAATCCAAAATATTTTTGGTGCTGCCATCTGTTGTCGTAATTTAATTCATACCACTATTTTTATTTTTTAATGAACATTTTTGAAAGTCTATTCCTTCTAATATGCTATTAAACACAACAGATCATATATAATAATGCCATAATCACGGAAACGTAATTGAATTTGGACTTGAAGGCAAAGGAACTTGAAAACAAAACTGCAGTCCTCAGTGATGTACATTCAGATACCCTTATCAAATTTATAGAATGAGAAATTACCTTTCCGTGATTGTGGCATTATTATATATGATCTACTGTTGTATTTAATACTGTATTAGAAGGAATAGATATTTAAAAATATTCATTAAAAAATAAAAATAGTCGGTATGAATTAAATTACGACAACAGATGGCAGTACCAAAAATATTTTCGATTAAAATGAAAAAAAATATTCTGTGTTTTATTGGGTATTAAATTTAGTTTTAATATAATCTAAGCATAGCATTTTATCTATAAAAAAATATTTCGCAACTATTTGAGCAGAATTTCGGCGAAATATGTGCGCCGCGAAAGTTAACAAAGCGCGGATAGGGCAGAAGATTTACTGACGCTCACCCTTAAGACGCAGCTACGGTATCTTGAGCTCAATTTATCCCACATGCTTAGACAAGGGTACGATGGAGTGTGGACAAAGGTATGATGGAGCGGGGGGCAATGAAGGGATGTTTCCACTGTGTGCAGGCAGGAGTATCCTAAAGCGGTTTACACTCACGGCGTATCCCATGCATTAAATTTGTGTTTGGTTGACTCTGCTAAAGTTTCACCCATAAGGAATACGTTTGGGATGATCAAGGAATGTTGAGTATTTTTCAGGAGTTCAGCACGGCGAAGTGCGATCCTTAAAAATAATTTGAAAATATCAAGAAATTCGTCTTTAAGTTTGAAAAATTTTTTATTGGATATTAAATTTAACTTTAATATAATCTACGCATTGTATTTAATCTTTCAGAAAATATTTCGCAACTGTTTGAGCAAAATTTCGGCGAAAAATGTGTGCAGAGCAAGTTAACAAAGCACGGATAGGGCAAAAGATTTACTGACGCTCATCCTTAACTTAATGTCCATACCTCACAAGCATACAGATAGATAAGTGGATATAATTCCAAAAGTGGTCAAAATATGTTCAGGGGATCTTAAAACATGATTATATATATCCGTCAAAATCTCAAATTTGAAAATTTTGGATGAAAACCATACTTTCTTCATACTATTGTATAAGGATTGTAGCTTTCCTGAAAATCTACTATCTGATCTATTGAACACTAATGGATCTGACCTATTGAAAATATGTCCGTCTGTGTGTATAAATATTTGAGGTGTGGTCACGATAACTCAAGAACCAATGTTCGTACTAGCATTTATAATTTGCAATATCTTTACTAAAGATGCACATATTTGTACAAGGCCTATTGAAAAATTTAAATACGCAAATTTACAGAATTAATTTCAAGGTTTAAATATATAATTGCTTTATGAAATAAAATTTATTCTTGAAAGCAACAATACAATAACAATATCCCGAGTACGTTCTAATAAGATGTTTGACTATTTTTAAACCAAATATTTTTATTCAGTATAAACACATATTTAAAATAAATTACAATTTATTTAAAGTTGAGGGGTTTAAAAAAAAAGAAAAAAAAAGCCATTAATACATATTTTAATGAGAAATGACAAGGATTGCAAAATATTTGTTTATTATGGTTCTCTTTCGGATAATAAAATTCATTATTCAGTGACGGAATGGATGAATATTTGGCTTTGGCCCAATATTCTATATTGAGCCAAATAACACTATTCAATGCATTCCTAACACCTAGTTTTAATTTCAGCTGTAATTTGAGATATTTCCCATTTTTACTTTCTCTGCAATACATGGCAATGTATAGGGAAAGTATTGGAATCATGTCGAAAATCGCAACTCGAGTTTTCGACGGATCTATACGTTTCGAGACCTCTAGAATACGAAGAAACTATTTTTAGCGTGACGTCTGTGTGTGTGTGTCTGTCTGTGCAGATTTTGTATCCACTATAACTAAAAAACTAATTGACCGAATTTCATAACATTTGGTAGGTAAGTCACTTGTGCACGAATCTGGTGCTGATTAGTTTTGGGTATGACTCAGGTTAAAAGAACCCGCATTTTTTTGCGAAATGGCCTGCAAAAGCTTGTATCCACTCTAACTGAAAAACTAATGGACTGAATTTCACAAAATTTAGTAGATAAGTCGCTTGCAGGCCACCCTGGTGCTGATTAGATTTTGGTATAATTCGGAAAAAATAACCTGCCTTTTTTTGCAAAATCGCCCGCAAAAATCATCAAAATCTAAACTTAAGAACTACGTATGCTCAAATATAGCCATTAAATGCTTGTTTAATACGTAATTTTTAACGACGAAAAAAATAAGACCAACCCCATTACACTAGGACTAGCCGTTCTCGAGATATTTTAGTTTCTCGTATTTTTCCTACACCATTTTTGAAAATAAGTCCAGTTTTCAAATGAGATCGAAAATTGAATTAAAAGTGAATTAAATTTAATTTAAATAAATAGAAAGTGAATATAAGTCTGCAGGGAAAGTCATGTGCTGCCCACATCAGATTCTTACTTTCCCTGCAATACATGGTAATGTATAGGGAAAGTATTGGAATCATGCCGGAAATCACAACTCGAGTTTTCGACGGATCTACACGTTTCGAGACCTCTAGAATACGAAAAAACCATTTTTAGCGTGACGTCTGTGTGTGTGTCTGTCTGTCTGTGCAGATTTTGTATCCACTCTAACTAAAAAACTAATGAGCCGAATTTCACAAAATTTGGTAGGTAAGTCACTTGTGAACGAGTCTGGTGCTGATTAGTTTTGGGTATGATTTGGGATAAAAGAACTCGCCTTTTTTTGCAAAATGGCCCGTAAAAGCTTGTATCCACTCTAACTGAAAAACTGATGGACCGAATTTCACAAAATTCGGTAGATGAGTCACTTGTGGGTTACCCTGGTGCTGATTAGATTTTGGTACTATTCGGACAAAAATAACTTGCCTTTTTTTGCAAAATGGCCCGCAAAAATCGTCAAAATCTAAACTAAAGAACTAGGTATACTCAAATATATCCATTAAATGCTCGTTTAATACGTAATTTTTAACGACGAAAAGAATAAGACCAACCCTATTACACTAAGACTAGCCGTTCTCGATATATTTTAGTTTTTCGTACTTTCTCTACGCCACCTTTGAAAATAAGCCCGGTTACCGAATGAGAACGAAAATTGAATTAAAAGTGAAATAAATTTAATTAAAATAAAGAGAACGTTAATATAAGTCTGCAGGGAAAGTCATGTGCTGCCCACATCAGATTTTTAAATGTTTAGCTTAAAAATGTGGTTACAATGGATAATTTCTTTCTATTTGTTCTATTTCAACAGTTGGTAGTGGTCTTAGGGCTTTTATTTATATACTATGTTTAGTGTAATATTTTACTTGATATCTTAGTGACATAAAAATAAAAGGAAATAATCAATACTTCAAGAAGCTAATTTTTAGAAAGTAAAATTCAACAGATAATCAATTTGACCAATACTACAAGTTACTTTTTATAAGGTAAAAGTCAACAAATGATCAGTCATTTTAGAAATACAAAAGCTCTTAGAAATATAGAGACTCCATGCTTTAAATTGTATTAGCTATAATGTAAAAAAATGGAAGTGTTTTAATTACACACATCAAAAGTGAAATTGCAAGATCATGAAGGAATGCACGCAGTCATATGCAAATGATTAAACTTTTGTACATTCGTATTAAATTTTTGACATCCAGTTTCGGGTGATAAAGACCAACAGACAGCTCGTCGAGTAAATACTATCAGAGACGATTTGCAGCAGCCAAACTTTCTGCACCTGCGTGCACCCAAATAATTCACAACAGGTTGCATGAAATACAGCTACACGCACGGCAGCCAGCCACTGGGGTGCTTCTTCATAGAGTTTCGTCCAGAACAGAGCACCAGGCGCGAAGCGCCTTTAATCTCCAATCTCTAGGTGTGGTTCTTATCTTCATACTGTGACATTATTTCATTGGTCCATAGTTGGAGGTTCGAGGTTTTTGATTTACTGTTTTTATTACTTGTCCTAGCTCCTAGTGTGGCAGTTTGTTGCACATTAAAAGTTTAAGCAGTTTGGGGGAGTTGATGCAGATCTGAGGGTAACCTAGCAGTTTAGAATTTTAAACATTTTGTAGAAAACCAAAGATCGCGAGTTTTCTTTAATATCAACTGATTAAGGTGGGACGTTCCTAGTACCGAATATCAAAGTTAAGTACCGAGCCGGGTCTCTTACGAGATTTAGCCTTGCGATGATCATAGTCATGCAGATTAAATAATAGTTCATTTGGGACAGATGGCAGATTTTTGTAGAATTTAAGCGCTAGCTTTTTGATTTGGGCTCTAACAGTTTTTATTTTGAAGTCTCTCCTAATTACCGAGTTTCTTAAGTATCTAGGGGCTTTCCTTATAATCCTTAGGGTTTTGTTTTGTCTTGTCTCTAATAAGTCTATGGTAGTTTTACAGGCATATCCCCATACGGGTGCTGCATACAGCATTCCCGGGCAGATGACCGATTTATAAATTAGGAGTTTATTTTGATAACTTAGATTTCCGTTTCCTATCATTGGGTATAAGGCTCCTATGGTTATATACGCTTTTTTGATTATGTTCGTTACGTGCAGTTTCCAAGTTAGGTGGGAGTCTATCGTTACACCTAGGTATTTAGTAGATTTTTCCGCTTTTAGGGCATGGTTGTTTATGTACAGAGGAGGCGGAGGTTTACGTTTTCTTGAGAAATAAATCCAATGACATTTATTGGGATTTAATTTTATTCGCCATTTTTCCAGCCATGTTTGGAGTATGTCTAAGTGTTGTTGTAGCTGTCTGTGCATTACTGAGACGTAAGGGTGTTTTGCAAGTATCGCGTTGTCGTCTGCATAGAGTGCCAGCTCCGTGTCTGGGGTCAGGGGAATGTCATTTAGATATATGTTAAAGAGTGTCGGGCCCAGGATGGATCCTTGCGGTACACTACTTTTAATGAGCTTGGGTGTAGATAAGTTATTTTTTACTCTGACTTGAAAGTGTCTGTTATTTAGGTATGAAATTAAAAGTTTGACAAGTGCGTCAGGGACTTTTAGAGTGATCAATTTGTAAGCTAATCCACAGTGCCACACTTTATAACTGGGGTGCTATTAAGTGCTCAACACAGGGACGCATGCCTGACGTGATGTCGTCGTCATCGCAACTGGACCAATGAATGGCATCCGGTATTGTTTATAGATGAATCTTGCTTCTGCCTGTAGAGGAATAATAGCCATGGATGGGTATGGCAGCTTCCCGGGGAACACCACTTGCCAGCCCATATCACCGAACATCACATCGGCTCTACTTCTACACCGGGCATCGTGGTTTGGGGGCGGTATCGTGTTTGATTAGAGGAGAGCTCTGGTGCACATTGCAGGTAATCTGATAGCAGACCGTTACGTCATGATGCCTGTGGTTTGGCCGCCACTGGTGTTGGCCGTCCCCAGCACGGTGTTCCAGCAAGACAATGCCACACTGCACGACGAACTCTCAATAGCCTCAATGGAATTCACATCCTTTCCTGGCCGGTAACTTCGCAGAATATCTCTTCCATTGAACATGTGTGGGCCCTTATCGGACGTCATGTGCACTTGGGACCACCAGTACATACTGCAGACAAAGCAATGGATGCTGCTTGGCAAGAATTATCTCAGACAACCATTAATAGCCTCTTTAATAGTATGTCTCGCCATTTAGCGGTCTGTATAGCTGCCCATGGGGCCATATTTTTTACTGAATACAGATGCTTCTTTGTATATATTTTTTTGTTCTTCTAATCATTTGCATATGACTCTCTATCGGTACTGTGATTCACATATGGCTACGTGCATTTCCTTCATGGTGTTGCAATTTCACTTTTGACGAGTGTAACTTGAAAGTTAGTTTCATAATAAAAATGTAAATATTGCAAATAAATATTGAATTACATTTAATACAAATGTTCTTAAAAAAATTCAAACTTTTCAAAGAAAAAAAACTTGAAGGAACTCCATTTTCCCAAGCACGCTGTCTGCAAAGCAGAAAAAAAAAAAGCTCTCTGCAAAGCATTAAAGAAAAAATAAAAGATTCGAAACCTCGAGACCTCACTCCTCTTTAAAATGTATCTGATTCAAAACAGGGGGAGTTCGAATCTTCTTTGGAGTACGAGACGGGCCACTGTGATGACAGAATGCGATAAATAATTAAAATTACAAGTTTTTAGAAGCCTATTCTATCAGTATTAAGTTCACCAAAATTTATAATATTAAAATAATGGAATGTTTTCAGAAGCTCTGCTGAGGGAAAATGCTTTAATAGTACTAAATATAAGCTTAACACATCTTGCAAATTGTCTCTTATTTCTCGTAATACTCACTTGGTCAATTAAAAGCAAGTATTTTTAAAACAATTTTGAATATTATATAAAATAATTTATTTTTAAAAGTTCTTAACTACAAGCATTTTTTTAATTCATTTTTGTTGTAAAATATATTTATATACTTAATAATTTACTTTATACATATAGTAAACTAGTAATTTTCTTTTTCTTTTTGTTATTTTTTAAGAAAATGATAGAATGTTTCCCTTTGATGTGATATATTTTTTGGATGTGATATATTTTTTTATAAGTAATTATCAGTGGTTATTGAAAGAAATGCAATATAATATTTAATGTGTTTTTCAATTTTAATCAGATTTAAAAATTTTTAAAATATCATTTTATAATCCACTTTTTATACATAGGAAACAGTTTTATAACAGTAAATTATTTATGATTCTGATAAGGTTTCACAATTTTAAATTATTTTTCATGCTATTCCTTTTGTGCAATGCTTTAAAATTGGAATTTTGAAGATAAAAGAACATTATTATAGACGAAATAGAACTTTTTATAAATTATCAAAAGCAAGCGTATATAAAGAAAATAATAAATTGTAGCTGCTATCTGCAGCATACATATATAAGAAATTTTCATGCATAAATTTTTGTTATATATTTCTAGATTTAAATCTTTTTTTAGCTTTGTTATATATTATATGCTTGACTATAGCTGTAATATAAGAATAAATATTTTCGAAAGTCACTGAACATATTATACCATCTAAAATGTAATTTAGAGAATAATTTCAAAATTTTCCATTACAGAAAATTTTCCATTTCAAAATATTCTGGAAAATTCACATCTCTACTCATGACACTTTAAATATGCTTTCTCGCCCATTGGAAAACTCAGGATAATATATTAAAAAATAATAAAATTTTTGTGGATTTAGGTTGTTCCATTCATGAGAGAAGATACTTTGAGTAGCAGTTTTGTATTTTGAAGTCTAACAATTCACTAACAGTTATTTATATGTAAGAAATGCTCTTCTCTCAGTGTGTCAGTGTCTCTAATACTTGGCAATACATCTGGTGAATTTGAAGACCAATTTAGTGAACTAGCACTCCAGATATTTCTCCCAGATTGATGAAAATATTTTCAAAATTGCAAAAATGATGCTAAGTTGATAGAAATGACTCCAAATTGAATTAATTTTTCAAATACTTTAATATATGGACTATATTGCTTATTGCGGATGCTATCAATATTGATAACTGTCAATATAGAGTTGTACGAAATATAAGTCAATTGGGTACTTCGAAATAGTTTTACATCATGTCATCAGGGAAAGTGTTACATGTATAATTCATCATTAAAACTATTGTGCCGTGGATCTTATATATAATTATTTTACTATGAAAAAAGTAATATAATTGCAGTATATAGAGCAAGTCATGTGCTGCCCACAATAGATTTTTGTTCATAGCTAACACTTTTAGTGATTGAGATAAAAAAATGGAAAATTTTCAATCTTCTTCAATTTGACAAGACGATTACTTGAAAATTATAAGAGCTTTTTAAAGACAAATTGCAGATTTAAAAACTGGATTTCCTAGTACATATTCTTGTTGCTTACTATTTGCATCTTTCTTTTGAAATTTTGAAGATATTTTGAGTGAAAGTAAGCAACATAAAAATAAAAGGCAGTTTTTTTTTCTTCTGAAAAGGGGGGAAAAAATTTATAAATATTTTGCCACAGATACCTCAAACATAGATGTTCTTCACATGAAAAAAAGCTATTTTCAGACAAAAAATTCTTTTAGTATGTTAATTAGCCCCAAATTCGTTTTAGTTTGTTTGTGAGTTTTTAATCAATTTTATTAATTAATTCATAATTTTTTAAAGCTCTTTCAGACATATCCACAGAAATTCATATTTATACACAAATACCAGTATAATTTGTTTTAATGTAAAAATATTTTCCATTTTTGCAATCTGCTTTTATATCTTGATATTTTTACATTTATTTTGCTTTTTATACAAGAACATTATTTCTTAAAGACATTAATAACTAACAAATAGTCAGGCTTTAAATGAACTCATGCATAAGAAGTATATGAGCTATGAAAGATTTCAAATTAAAACTTAATTTAATAAGTAATTACGAAATCAGAAGTATAAAAAATTAATTTCAATATTTGAGAAACCTAATACAAAAGAGAATTTAAATACTAAATAAAACATATTAGAATAAAGGAAAATAATGAAATCAATGCAAGACATTTAAATTGCAAAAACACATTTAATATACAGCAGTATTTGTAAATCACAATGTATCACAAAGTGCACACACTTTGATCAGTTGTTACTTGTTATTTGTATGAAGCATAGTGAGCATTATTTGTTGAGTATGAAGCATAGTGAGTATTACTTGTTGTGAGTATGAAGCATAGTGAGAATTATTGTTATGAGTACAACGCATAGTGAGCATTACTTGTTAAGAGTACAAATCACAGTTTAAAAATATGTCTTTCACCTAGTTAGAATTCCTTTTAATAATTAACATTGTGATTCTGAAAATCCATGTGCAATTTCAGGTATGTATACAAAATTCAATCTTCCTACCTATTGTAGTTTTTGAGTAAAAGGAATAAAAAAATTCAGACAAATGCTGATTTCACTTCATTAGGAATGGAAAATTGACTTTGCTTAACTCATTGATGATAAAGAAAAAAGTATATTTTCTAAATAACACTAATTAACCATTGTTATTATTTATTTCAACACTGAGAATGATATAGGTTCATTAGGAACACATTTGTAGAGTTTATATTAGAATTAGATATATTTGCATTTATAATTTTAAAAATTAATATATTTTTCGCAATTTTTAAAGGGACCTAGAATAATTGCCAAAAGATTCATATTTTGAGGATCATAAGGGTTCCAGGGACCTAGGTTATAGTAAGCTTGGCAGCATCACTGAGTTATGTCACTTTAAATGTTCTCTGATGGTTTCATTTATAATTGATTTCTCTCCAGTGAGCACAAAGTTTGCTTAAGGGTGAGCATCAGTAAATCTTTAGCCCTATCCGTGCTTTGTTAATTTTCACAGAACACATTTTATGCTGAAATTCTGCTCAAACAGTTGTGAAATATTTTCTGAAAAATAATATCCAATGCTTAGATTATATTAAAACTAAATTTTATACTCAATAAAATATAGAATATATTTTTTATTTTAATCCAAAATATTTTTGGTGCTGCCATCTGCTGTCGTAATTTAATTCATACCGACTATTTTTATTTTTTAATGAACATTTTTAAATGTCTATTCCTTCTAATACAGTATTAAATACAACAACAGATCATATATAATAATGCCACAATCATGGAAAGATAATTTCTCATTCTATAAATTTGAAATGGCGATCTGAATGTACATTACTGAGGACTGCAGCCTTGTCTTCAAGTCCAAGTTCAATTGCTTTTTCATGATTGTGGCATTATTATATATGATCTGTTGAATTTAATACCATATTAGAAGGAATAGACATTTAAAAATGCTCATTAAAAAATAAAAATAGTTGGTATGAATTAAATTATGACAACAGATGGTAGCACCAAAAATATTTTGGATTACAATAAAAAATATATTCTATATTTTATCGAGTATTAAATTTAGTTTTAATATAATCTAAGCACTGCATTTTATTTTTCAGAAAATATTTCGCAACTATTTGAGCTGAATTTTGGTAAAAAACGTGTTCTGTGAAAGTTAACAAAGCACGGATAAGGCAGAAGATTTACTGATGCTTACCCTTAAATGATACTTTATACATATGATTTCTGACATATTTTACACAGATGTTTTTCAATTTCAAGAATAACTTTTCACCATAAATGCTTTCTAACATATTTCACATATACAAAGTTTCACACCAGTGTGCGCACATTTATGTTGATTCAAAAAACTTTGTTTTTCAAATGATTTTTTTTTTGCATACAAAAAGCTTCAAATGAGTATGTAGAAGTAGATGCTTATGAAAATGAGCTTTAAGTGCAAATGCTTTCTGACATATTTCACAAATAAAAGGCTTTTTACCAGTATGCATAAATAGGTGTGTATTTAAAGTATATTTGTGAATGTTTTCCTGACATATCTTGAAATTAAAAAAAATAAAAAACATCACCAGCATGCACAAGTATGTGTCTAATCTTTATGTGCAAATGCTTTTTGACATATTTTGCATATAAAAGGTTTCCTGCCAATATGCCTAAGTAGATGCTTATTTAAACCGCTTTCAAGTGCAAATGCTTTTCTATATATCTCACAAATAAGACTTTTCACAAGTAGATGCTTATTTAAATAAATTATACATGCAAACGCATTTCTACATATTTCTTAACAAAATGCTTTCAGTCAGTATACATGAGTAGATACATATTTAAATTATATTTATATGCAAATGCTTTCTTACATAATACACATGATACTTTTTACTAGTATGTCTAAATAGATGCTTATTTAAATCACTTTTATGTGCAAATGCTTTCTCACATATTTCACAAACAAAATTAATTTCACCAGTAAGCTTATAAATGTGTATTGAAATTAGTTTTGCATGTAAATATTTCATGATATATTTCACATACAAAAAGCTTTTCACTACTACAGAGCTCAACAAATACCGGGTGTCAGGTCACCTAAAAAATTAGCGCTAGCGACTATAGTTTTGGCAGTTCGGCAAAAAATAAAACATCGCCAAAAAAAAAATGTATATATATATATAAATTTTCTTAGTTGAGAGCTTTGCTCTACCCCATCTGCAATAGGAAACAGCTTCACTGAGCCTCATTTCATGTGGGAAATAATGAACAGTTATTTTGCCATCTGAGATATATTCATTATCTGGCCATTCGCCCGAGTCGTGAGCGATTGACGTCATATGTGCAAGTAAAAAAAGATAGGCTTTCACTATTGCAACAGGGCTGCAAGCATCGCCAATTCACAAATCTGTTGTTTATATTTTGAAGAATTGACACTTATTTACCAATTGTAGTATCTTATAAAATTTGTGCTTTCGTTTTTTATAAAAGGCATTAAAATTGAAACGTAGCATTTCAATTAACGAACTGCGAATCATCTCCCGATGTTTATCACATTCACTATATTTTAATGTCAAAATAACTTAATATTCTGTTTTCACAATTTATTCTAAAACCGGCAAAAACTGAAACAATCAAGTTCGTCTTGATCATAAAAGAAATTTTATTGAGCAGCTTTCAACTTGAATAGTCTGAATTCCAAGTTCTTTCATGTTTCACTTTTATTTTGATTGCGATAGGGTGTAAATAATTGACTAGAATGTTTTTAATAGATGTGGCGGGGAGATTGCTCTTCTGCACGGTAATGACATTACTTAACTTTAATGGTTGTTCATAGGAAAAGGAGTGAGGGGGTGGGGTAGGGACTGGAACATAGTTTATGAATGATTAGATGAGCAGGAAACATAAGATTTGGTGAGCTTTGCGGGAAATAGCTTGTCATATCTAGATTTCTTTTAGTAAGGTAAGATTTATATTAATTATTTTAGTTAATAATAAATTTTTTATTTCAGTTTCTATTTCTCTTTTGTTTAGTTAAGAAACAGAGCTCTTACGGTCCTTAAAAACATTCAGAACTTATTTCCATAAAATGTGCGAATTTACGGGAACTGCCATATTTTGTTGCAATCAGTACCTGGGAACTGCTGAAATACGGAGGTTACCCCACAAATTCGTAAATTATTGGATTTGAAATGCTCAAATTTCACAATTAAGTTCTATGCATTACTGAGAGTTCGAAGTATCAGTTTGCATCTATTTTCATCTTCTGAATATCCCATATAAGAGCAATATATCTTTATTTTTATAGTGAGACTAAAAATAAGCAAATATTTTACTAAACCAAATTATTTCTTGCATAAATTGTACATTTGTGCAATTCAGTTTTTTATTCACCTGCGTCATCGCATCATTCAGTTTTTAGTCAAGTGCATTGTTCAAGTGATTAACATCATGATATATTGCGATATTAGACTGTCGATGTATCATGATGTCGAAATTGCAACATCGCCCAAGCCTAGAACCAATGGTGTTAGAAACTCTGTGGAAATATCCCAGCTCAGGGGCCTGATTTCAACAAGAGAAAATATATATTTTTAAAAATTCTTGAAATATAACTATGGATTCCATTCAAAGTTGGTTTGAAAGAAAATTTTTTGATCTTTTTGTTGGAGTTAAGATGGAAACTCTGAAGTAATATTTTTGGTTGTTAAGGAACACATTTGTGTAAAAATCATACTAAAACATAAAAGAACTAAAAAAGTAATTCGAATTTTAAAAAAATAACACTGAGGCGTGTCATTCCGGGTCCTGAAGTACCTGCATACCAAAATGTACATGATCAGTGCAGATAAAGTGCAATATGGGCACAAATGTAAACATAATTCTTAAAAATTGAATATTTGTATATTGTGTTAATTAAATATATATATATATATATATTGCTTTCCTTATAAATTTAAATTAATTACATAAAATCTTTTAAGGATTAGTATTAACCATTATGTTGTTGATTGTTGAAACCCAGACCGTCCGACCTACCAGAAAAATTATGTGTAATTATAGCAGCATAACTATTTATTATAAGTTCTTTATAATAATCATTCGTCAAAATGCAAAATATTATAAAATTAAAAGCGGGCTCTTAACTTTTTGATCTGGCTCCTAGATTGAGGAGAAATTTGTCGAGCCCTGTACCAGTGTGCACAAGTAGATGCTTGTTTAAATCACTTTTATGTGCAAATGTTTTCTCACATATTTCACAAACAAAAGACATTTCACCAGTATGCCTAAGTAGGTGTCTATTTAAATGATCTTTCTGTCTAAATGTCTTCTGACATACTTCACAAACAAAAGGTTTTTCAGCAGTATGCATAAGTAGATGCCTATTTAAATTACTTTTACATGCAAATACTGCCGGACATATTTCACAAGCAAAAGGTTTTTCACCAGTATGCACAAGTAGGTGTCTACTTAAAGCACCTCTATGTCTAAATGCTTTCTGACATATTTCGCAAACAAAAGGCTTTTCACCAGTATGCATTAGTAGATGTGCATTTAACTGACCTTTCTGTGTAAATACTTTATTACATATTTCACAAACAAAATTAATTTCACCAGTATGCATAGGTAGGTGTTTATTTAAATAACTTTTTTGTGCAAATGTTTTCAGACATATTTCACAAACATAATCCTTTTCACCAGTATGCACAAGTAGGTGTCTATTTAAAGTACCTTTCTGTGTGAATGCTTTCCCACATGTTTCACAAACAAAAGACATTTCACCAGTATGCAAAAGTAGATGTGTATTTAAATGACCTTTCTGGGTAAATGTTTTCTGACATATTTCACAAACAAAACGCTTCTCACCAGTATGCTTACTTAAATGCGTATGTAAATTACTTTTTTGTGTAAATGTTTTCAGACATACTTCACAAACAAAAGCTTTTTCACCAGTATGCACAAGTAGGTGCCTATTTAAAGTGCCTTTCTGTGTGAATGCTTTTCCACATATTTCACAAACAAAAGACATTTCAGAAGCATGAAAAGGAGGAGGAGAATTTATGTTTCTGTGTAAATGGTTTCTAACATATTTTCCAAACAAAAAGTTTTCAGTATGCACAAGTAGGTGTGTATTTAAAGTACCATTATGTACAAATGCTTTCTGACATATTTCACATATATAAAAGGTTTTTTTTACCAATGTGACTAAATAGATGTTTATCTAAATTACATTTATGTGTAAATGTTGTCTAACATACTCAACTTAATTTAAACATGCCTTCTTATGAGTGAATAAGTTTTTATTGATTCAAATTACCCATATTTATGCAAATGTTTTTTGATATACATAAAAGGTCTTTCAGGAGTGTGTACGAGTAGGTGTTTATTTAATCATTATGTACATATTTTTTCGGACATATTTAACGTACCAATGATTTTCACATTTGTCAACTCAAACTTATGTTTACAAATCCTTTGTGACAATCTTAACTTAAAAATGTTTAGCCTTGTATATAGATTTGTTAATTCAAATGATTGTTATTGCACATACTATCTGACATATTTCGGACACAAATGATCTATTTCACTTATACATATGCAAATGATGATCCTAACGAGTGCAGTAAGATTTTTGGCATAAACATGACTATTGTATAAAGTATTTCTTTTATGTCATAAACAACAGAATATAAAAGCAAATGATGATTTAACTATTTCTTCTGTAAAATTGTTTCTGCCATGCCACTTAAGAATGTGTTTTCAGTTTGCATAAATATGCGTTAATCCAAAAATGTTCTTTAAACACAATTTCAAACATGTGATAACTGAGTGAAGCAAAGCAAATTTAATTAAATAGACGCTGGGTAGACCGGGTAAAGGGAGTGGCAGCACCCTCCAATCAAATATCGATCGGATGTCAAGTGACACTTTCTGTTTTTGTTTCCGTTAAGGCTGCCATAGAGAAAATATCGCCAAGAAGAGAGAGCTTGATCCCCAAACAGGATTTATTGTTCTAAGTGGTAAAAAAGTAATTTTTTGTGTAAGAATTTTGTTAATTTACTAAATTAAATTTAATATGCAATCGTTAGAATAAAACGAATAGTTGTGTTCTAACACTCTATACGTAAATCTAATACTCTATAAGTAAATCTAATTCAAAAGTTGTCGATGCTTTTCAGCATGGGCGCCATTCGTTTACTATATTATTTTGTAAACAAGGTTGAAGGCCCAGACCACACGACCAACCCAAGGGTTTATGGTAACGAGTTGTGTGGCCGGTTTGTAAACAAGGTATCTTTATTTTCTTTAATGCAATTTGTAAACAAGGAATCTTTATTTTCTTTAATGCAATTTTGAAACTTTAGTCATTTATGAATACACTTTTTAGAGGTAAGCTGCATTCATCCCAAGCTAGTCGATGCTTTCCAAAATGGCTGGATGATTTAGAAATTTTATTTCATTTTGAAAGTGTTTACTAGCAAGATGAGTGTCTATGATAAGAATCAATACATCTGTGTAACAAATGTATTTAGTATTTCTGTATAGTATTTTGTAGGCTTCAATATTTAAAGTATTCATAATTCAAATAACTACCTATTTGTATCTTGTGTTACTTTGCCTAAATATACAGGGTTTCTCAAAAATGTTAAAACGCGCTTTAATTCTTTATCTGTTGGAGATAAATGGAAATGGGCAATGTAAATTTTAAAAATATTGAAAGTAAGATAGGAAATAAGACTAAGTTAATGAAATAGTCCTCCCTTCAATTATCAAAAAGGTAATTTTTTTTTTAAATTTTTATACGACCCCCTTAGACAAATTGTGTCAATCAGAAAAATTTTATGTTTAATGCAACAAGATCATTAAAAAAAACCGCATATCTGTATCTTTAAAATTGAGTGAGTTATATTTAATTGAAAATTGAACATTGTGAATGGGGACCATATATCAAATTAGAAATGCAAATTTATGACATATCACAAAAAAGATAAAACTGGATGATAATACATAGGATACACAACCGCGTAGTGAGTACTACACTACTGCTTTATATGATCTCTGTCTGTGTAATGCTTTATTTAGATGCATTTGTGATAAAAAGTTTTGACATTTTTACCACAAATGCATCTAACATATTTTTAATCTAAACAATTTCCATCGTCAATATGTTTATGATCCCTATTTTCACTGAAGAAACAGCCTTTCACATGGTACGGAAACGTGACATAAGTCAGATTTTTTCCTTTCTCATAATTCAGTTGATTTTAAAGATACAGATATGTGGGTGTGTTTAAGGATCTTGTTGCATTAAAAATAAAAATTTTCTAATTGACCCAATTTGTCTAAGGGGGTCGTATAAAAAGTTTAAAATGTGTAACTTTTTGAAAGTTAATGGGAGGACTAATTCATTAACGTAGTCTTATTTCCTACCTTACTTTCAACATTTCTGAAATTTACATTGCGCACTTATTTCTAACAGGTAAATAATTAAAGCACGTTTCAATCTTTTTGGGACACCCTGTATAGTATAAAAGAAAGCATTGTGATGGGGTAAATAATCCCATCCCAATGTTTCGACCATCCCTGATCATAAATCAAACTTTTTTGAGGGGATGTATGTGTGCAATGGGTAAACATTAATTTTTAGTTTGCTTTATATATGATATTTATGACAAAACGTGAAAAAATTTTAGTATTTGTAATTTTTGTGTCATTTTAAAATGCTCTTATTCGCCACATGAAGTAAAATACACCGTTGCAAAAATATATACACCCATAAAATATTGTGCTACAGCCGCGAAACTTGGCATGCAAATATCGTTTTAAGAGATATGCAAATGATCAAATTGTCAGCGCCAATGATGTTATAGGGCTCGTGCAACGTGCATGTGAACAAAACATCGTGCAGCATTTGAAACGACTGGTGTTCTCACTCTCGGGCAATTGGGACTGGATTTATTGCTTTGATACTGCAAATTGGGTACAAAGATGCCTTTGAGACATACTCGACGGCGCTATGAACAATTGTCGGATTTAGAGAGAGGCCGAATTATAGGCCTATGGGAAGCTGCTTGATCCAACAGACGTATCAGTCACCATCTTAGTCGAAGCGATGCGGCAGTTCCTCGGTTTGGGCAACAGTGAATCAGAAATGTACATGTAACCATCGTAGAGGTTTAGGATGCCCTAGACAGAAAGAATAGAATATTACGGGGATTATTGCAGCTAATTAAAAGAAAGGTTTTTCGAAAATAGGGGTAAAATTCATCATTAATAAATAATTGTAAAAGAATAGTGGACAGTTGCTCTTTCACAACGTAAACTGTCCATTGCCTTTCACAATTAGTTATTACTGATAAATTTACCTCTATTTTGATAAAAAAATTTAATTAATTGCCATAACGCCATAATATTTTGCATTTTGAATCCCTTTTCAATTATATTTATCGCGACTCTATTTGTAACTTCGATCGTGTTCAAACCCTTAGTTTCGCCTGGCCTTGGCTCTATGAGTGTTAAGCCCTTATATGATTTTTAGCAGATTTAGTGCTTTGCTTCTGTGTGCTTTGCTTCTTAACCAATAAACGAAGTGTTTATTGGTTGACCTTATTTATGTATATATTTTTGAATTTAAAGTGTGTGTGTGTGTATTTTTGGCTTGAATTTTTATGTACTTATTTGTAATTTACGAATTTTTATTATCAGTTTATCCGCCTTTCCATATGCATAATTTTGTATTCGCGGTTTCGGGACGTAGAAAAGCCTATGTCTATCATTTCATTGACATCGCCACTGATGATGGACGTCATGACGTATGAAAGTGCTCTGGCACTCTAAAATGTAAGTTTTCGTGCATTTCATTGATGGTGTTTTTAAATAAAGACTGTTTACTAAAATTATAGTCTTTGCTATAATTTTAGTATTTTAAAATATTTGTAGTCGTATTTTTCATACTTATAAAAAATATTGTGATAAGTTCATTAATTTGTGGAACTAACTCGCCTAATTTTATTTGATTAAGGGCCGATCTCACACACACCAACAACCGTTAAAATATAGCAGAGGTTTAACGGTTGATTAGCACTATTTTGCGTCTCACCAACACTTTTATGGTATTAAAGAGCTCACTAAAGTGCTGTTAATTTAAGTGGCCGATTTTGGCCACTTAAATATTTAACAGTTGATTAAAAGTCGAACAAGATGGCGGCAATTTCTGTATCGTTCGATATTTCCAGATGAAATTTGATTTAAGATGGAATTATTTTATATTTCTTTTCTGAAAGAAGAGTGTTTGAAAGTTTTTACAACATAGGGGAAAATAAAGCCGATTTCGCTTATTTATCGAAGTCAGTGAAAGTTTAAAAGACACTTAGGAGCATTTATAATACACTACTCAGGTATGTAATGCATATATTTCGTTTATATTATGCTATAAGTTTCTTAACTTCTTAAACCATAATGTACTCTTTTGAATTATACTAAAATTACAGAATTTCAAGTCTTGGAAGAGAATTAAACTTGTACTGCAATATTTCGGCCGATCTGTTTATTATATCAGATAGACTGTTTTATTGTTGAACCAGTTATAGAAATTGTCCTATATGGTCTGATTTAAAAATTTCATATGTTGTCCGTAATTTTTTCTTGTTTAGAATAACATTTTTACATTTATTTGCATACAATCTCAGAAATTATATTTTCAAAGTTTCAATTTTAAGTTATGCATGCTGTACTGTTTATTTACAAAGCCAAACTGAAAAATAAGCATTGTCTGTAACAAACATAATTTATGTATGGGTATAAATGAATTTATCAATAGTTAGTTATTAGATTTAAATTTATATGTATTCAGCATGGTGTGAATGGTAATCCCTATTGTATTTCCCAAAGATAAAAATTGCATTTCCATTAAATGTCTGATGTTTCTTTTTAATATTTCCTGTCTGAATTGGAATGCTTCCATGGACTTGCTTCTATGTTTAGTTGGTACCTTAGAGAAAGGACCTTTTTCAAATTTCAATGTAGCATTCTAAAGTATCTTGCTATTGTATGCTGTGATAATTTCTCCTCCTTTTATTGAGTTCGCTCTTTTGAGCAAGATATTTTGTATCACACATGCTTTATATATTAAAAGTTTAACATATTTAAAATTGTTTTTGCAAAAGTCTCTCTTATTCCACGAAATGTTAATTTTTTTATGAATGATTCTAATGACAACACTAGTAAAAGAAATCTTTAAAAATAGGATAGGATAATTTCTATGTTAATAATAAGCTGGATAGCAATATAAAATGCAGCAAAAAAAATAGCATACGTATATTTATTTACCTTGCATTTTATATTGTGTTCTAGTTTATTATATAGATTGTGCGGAAAGTCACATTCTTTACTTAATTTCTATGTTATATAGGAAATAAAGTGAAATGTGTCTTCACAAATTAATAACTAATATCAAAAATAAGTGATCAAAATTCACTTTCAAATTTCAACACACTACAATTGTTTTAAAAATAACTTTATTTACCTATATAAATCAATAAATGACGTTATCTTATCAGTAGCGAATACTGTCGTTGAATTTGGTATGGCACTACTATACCTAATGTATCGACAAAAACCCTTCTCTAGGTTAAAATATATAACACAATAGCAGTAACATTATTATCATTACTATTATTGTCATTATATCCCTTGAGTATTGTGGTGCAATTGGGAACACAGGGATTGGAATGTAATATGCACTTTTGAATGACCTGCTTTCTAGACTAGAATTCACCACTGTACCGTATGTTAAATATTTTTGTTGGATTTTAATCAATTTTGCTCCCTAGACAATTTGTAAAATTGTTGCGTATATACCTTCAGCTCGGTTTTTATGTCATAAAATAAATGAATTTCTTTTTTGCTGTCAAGTTTGGTAAGTGTTATACATTAAAATGCTTTAATGGATATATAACAAATGTGAAGTGATTTTTGAAGTACTTTGTTTTCTGTTATATACACCAGATATTTGCCCCAATATTTTATGTTTTAATTGATGTACAATGGTATTGATGTAGCAATAGCTTGATTTATTTATACCATGTACTTCAATAGTTTGAACAATGAACAATGATTGTTCGCCTAAACACAATATTATAAAACAACATAAAAATTTGATTTTGTTTATAGTAGTACTTGCGCAAAGATGATTTATAACTGGCAATAAATAGTTCATAATATTGGTTAAATGAAACTCTTCTTTTCGTTTTACAAATTTGCATTCTACTGACTTCCCCCAGGATGTCAAGCTCATGTTTTAATACAGTAAAATCTGATTAATTTGAATAATTATATTTGAATGTTACCACAATTCAAATTTTTTCATGGCAGCAAAAGGATAGTTTATTTTACTGGTAAGGTAACACAAGTTTTGGGGATCTTGTTTATAACTACTGCCGTTTGAAAATTCACTTCAGTGACAGTACGATTATAACCAGATTGACCAAAAACTTTCCCCGGTTACCTTGATTATGTGGTCACATGATATGCAGAAGCAGTCGCATAATATCAAATGTGGCCTTAATAATAATTAGAATATTATTTTCTTTATTTATGATTAGGCATAACTTGCCGGATAGTCTACAAATCACATATGCTTTTATCCTTTACAATTACAGCATATAACAAATAGTATCAGTATCAACCGGTTTCGGAAACAAGAGACATCTAATTTTTCAGGATAAAAAGACATAGCAATTACACCAAGGGCAAGAAGGTTTTTATGTCCGTCTCTTTGCTTTTCCCGACATGGATGCTTTATTTTTTTTTATTTTAAAGAAGGAGCTTGTTCCAAACTGGTTGATACCATTACAAATTTTTTACATATTGTAATTTTAGTGACAGTTTTACTTTACAGTTTTACTATTGCATATTGTTTTAATTTAAATAATTTCTTAATTTATATACATTTCTATTAGTTTTATCACCACCAAAAATGGATATTTATTTAAAATTACATTGAACTCACAATTTTTAAATTATTTTTTCATATTTTGTTATTTGGAAACATTTTAAAATGCGATATATAAGAATTTAGTTCATAGTATTTTATCGCGAAGTTTTTTTATACATGAGTTCGCTTCAAATGAAGTTTGATTACACAATGTACAGGGTACAAAATTTTCATTTGTAAATGAGAAGTAGTCGTTTTCATCTGAATAGCAAAAAAATCTACATATGGGTTTATTTCTTCAATGCATAAGAAATGGCAAACGTTATGCAATGTTATTTATATGGTACTGATAAGTAAAAGAATCTTTTGGCGAGTAAATTCTGAGCTAAAATTTCTAATCCTGCTATGTATAGAATTTTCAGAAATGTTTTCTATGATGAATGTAAATGTTTGTCATAGAAATGCTGCAATATCAGCCTTTTGAAATGCATGACAGATTGTGATTGGGAAGTTACATATTATGTAAAAAGTTAGGATATAATTGTAACCTGTAAATTATTGATTTTGAGTCTAGTCGTATAGCAAGATTTAACTGTAAACAGAATTATTTATGCAGAGTGGATACTGTATATATATACATTTCAATGTACTGTTGCTCATTTTATACAAAACAGTTCATACTAAGTTTCAATCAAATTTTATACATGTGAAACCACAGGTATTCTGCTCAATAAGTAATTTAAAAAATCAGTTTATTTATTGTGAATGTCCTGTATAATCATTTCAATGGAATCGAATTTATTACGGTTCATTTCTGAAAATTGTAAGGTGCAAAACCCTTCTTCTTTGAATAAAATCTGGTACAGATGTCGTATTATCCCATTTTCATTTTTGCCGATTATTTGGTGGGATTCTGGCAATCCCTACTTTGATTTAGAGAACATTCCATTTTGACAACTATTTCCGCATCGTGCAACATCATAATTAGTGATTGCAATACCGGACCAAAAATACAATACCGGTATTCGGTATTTTTTTTAAACGTTATACCGGAATGACGGTATTAGGAATTTTTCAAAAAAGGTACAAAAACACAGTTGTTTCTTTGTTATACTTATTAGTTTTAAACAAAAAATGCATAAACTATAAAAATATAAACAATTTTGTTATGTACAAATATAAAATAAAGGAACAAATGTTATAATCAAATATTATTTATAAGAGCAGTAAAACAATAATTTATAACATTAGTAACAGAAAATATTTACAATATTATAATATATTAAAGGAACAAAATATATAGTATTATTATTAAGAACAGTAAATATCACATAAAAATCTTGTTGTGTAGTCTATTATATAATATTTATTAATAAAAATAACTAATTTATTAACTGCATATTTTTGAAATGTGATCGTAAAAAACATAATGTATCTATTGAACTGTTATTAAGCCTGGAACGTATTTTTGTGTACAAATTGCCTGCAGTTGAAAATGTTCTTTCTGAATCCAAGCTGGTTGGTGGTACTGTTAATAACGAGCGATATACTTTCTCTAAATATTCGCCTCGAAGTCCTTCACCTTCTAACAACTCGGTCTGTCGTCTGATGGTTTTGGATAAATCTATTTTTTGTATTACTTTTGTATTATTGTTTGTGGCAATTTTTTATTTATAGCTAATTTTAATTTCTTCTCGAGAGACAATTTTTTTTTCGATATTAACATCATCTTCAACGAATTCCTCTGGATAGGTTTGTGTTTACTTTTCATAAATGTTTTTGTGAAAATTTATGACGAACTTAATTAAATTTGACTTTGTTAGCTTCTTTTCTTCATTTTCATTTTCTTTTTTAAAGTCGTTATAATTATGTAAATACCTTAAAATATTTTCTAGTTCACTATGCCTTTCCTCTATGCGCATTTTCAATGCACTGTATAATTCCTCAGATAGTGTAGTGCCCTGATCTTTAAGTGATTGCTAAGGAGCTTCAAAGAACCAATCAAAGAGCTTCAGAGAACTGCGCCTATGCACAGAGATGTTAGTTTAGAATACGATCTCGTCTAGTAATTCGCATTATTAGATAGTTTAGAATATTAAATTCTAAGTTAGAGTTCATACTGGAAATTAACTACGCGGCGGAAATTAATTCCATTGCGGCAGTGCAAGGGGTATTTTATTTTACAATTTTTATACGTATTTTTATACATACTTTTAAATATTTTTATTTGTAGACGTATTTTTGAAAATACGTATTTCAAATAACAGTAGATGCCCAATAAGTTAAATTAAATCTTTTAATAAAAAAAATATTTATTATAACTAGTGTGCAGTAGGCTGACTTTGAGCACAATGGAGGCTGCTAGTAGGATTTTTATTTTTCAATTTTGAAGTTAATTTTATATTTTGTATACATCGTGAGGAATAAATTTAAAATATCACTTTAATGGGTTTACATTGTATTTAAAAAATTAAGTTGTTGACATTTGCTTTCTTTTGTATATTTGTCATTTCAATGTTTTTAACATTTTCTAATTTTCATATTACATCCACTGTATGGACCTAACTGTACTTTATGTGCCACGGAATAACTGTTGCTACGTGCAATCTCCGACAGCCAGTAGAACTGCTTTCTGTGATTTTTTTAGTGGACGAGTGAAACTCACATAGCAGGCATAGGTTCATGTTCAAATTGCTACAAATCAACTGTTGCACAAACGACTGTTACAACATTGCGGCTTTCGATAGAGAATAACCATTCCTATATAAAATAACCAATATGGCTGCTCTTCTTTTATTTAATCAAAATTTCTATAATTGTATTAAATTAGGGTTGCACCGAATACCATTTTTTGCCGAATACCGAATATTCGGTTAAAATTCTAACCGAATATTCGGCCGAATACCGAATATTCGGTTAAATTTTTAAAGGTAATATTTCTATTTTATGCCAATTTAAAATAGGAAATGTTTCTATTTTGTGTCTTTTATAAATACATTTACATTTAACATCTTAAATTTATTTGCATTTACATTAAGTATAATTATTAATTTAAAATAAATAAAAAATAAAATAAATCATTCCAAAAGCAAGTTAATATAGTAAAATAGTAAATGGCTACCTAATTTGGTTTATGTTTATCTGCATAAATTGATAATTGATAGTTAATTTCTAATATGTGATAATCATATGGCTTCATATTATGTTATAGAGAATCTTGCATTTACCTTACATACAAACCCAAGTTGCTTAAAATATCATTACAAATTAGAATTACAATTTATTCAAGTGAATTTTTGCTATCTTAGTCTCTTCTGTACTGTAATTGATAAATAATTTTATCAAAATTGAAACTGAGCAGTCAAATTCAAACATTGCCAAATCATTTTTCTTTTTAAAGTGCAAGGGATACTTTGCCAGAATGTCCAGCCATTCTTTTTTAAGTTGTTGTCACACCTGGTCTTGCGAACTACAACAGAGTAGATACTGATAGATAACTAAACAGTTACAGACAGGTGTACCCACCCTGTGACAAAAGACTCAACAAAGTAATCTTCTCTTCAGAAATCATGAAAGAAATTAGAAGGTTTGACTACAATGGGGCCACACACAGAGAAATTCTTTGGTTATCTTATTTGACACATTTTAATGGATACAAAGGAACACCTATGGCACCCTCAGTATCTTATCTATCTCTATCGAAATTAAAATACTGCAAAATTGAATATTCATCCAAGTGTTTGTTTTATATATTAATCACCTTCACCTTTTTTTAATATTGGTGAAATGATAATTGATTTTTTTTTAGCTGCATATTTTATAAAAAATTAACCATTATATTTTTGAACACGTAATATTAAGAGTTTTATTTTCTGGTTACTGTTTCATATTTAAATGAGTTAGTGAGGTTAAGTTGTGATAAGATTTAAGAAAAATTGAGAAAAAAAATTTAATATCAGAGTGTTTTCTTTTACATTAAAATTATTTTAAATGTGATAATATTGGTAAGTAAAAATTTGAATTAATTTTGTACTATGATACTATAACTTTCATTCATTGTATAAAAAATGTGCTTTACCAATTGTCGAATATTTTAATTTTGTTTTACTATTCGGTTAGGCCGAATATTAAAGTATTCGGCCGAACCGAATATTCGGTTTAACTGCCGAATAGGCAGTATACCGAATACCAACCGAATATTCGGTGCAACACTATATTAAATCGCTCTGCTCCTGCTTACCACGTGCTCCTGCTACCTCGTGCTACACTTGTTTGTCCATGCTTGTTCTGCTTAGGCGTACAACATGGCAGAGGGTGTAAGTACCGCTTCTGTTTCGATCTCCAAAACTACGAATTCGTCCAGCTGGGCCGATACTATGGATCTACTTGATAAAGAGACATCTCACGATGCCAATACAGACTTCAAAGAATTTGTTTCTTCTGCAATCTACGCTGATGCTTACTCCAAATGGGTGAAAGAAAGAGATGGAAGCTTCTCCAGTCCTGTGATTCAAGAAATGCTAGCCCACTTCAGAGCATATGACTACGTCATCCGTAAACTGGAGAAAGAACTTGAAAAGAGCAACATCTCCTTCGAAGACGCGATGCAGATCAAGAAACTTCTCTCAGGTATCATTACTGATTGTTCCTTGTTGACCGACTGTCCCTATCTTGAAATGCTCAAAAGTCGCTGTTCGTTTGATAGTATCTCCACCCTGCTTAGTGAAAGCGATTCCAAACCGGAAGAGGAAATTTTCTTAAACTTCAAGCATTCGTACTTTAACAAAATTGAAGGTTTTCAAAATCAGGCCCCCAGCAAAAAACTGAAAAGAAATGATGAAACCGCGGTTAGCACTCCTGTTGTGCCGGTCTATGTTGTAAATAAATTCCAAGCACTTAATGCAGACTCTGTTGAAATGACTGATAGCTCCCCCCCCCCCCCTGTTAAAGAAAGGGTCTCGTCCTTCTACGTGGACTCCTCAAGCGATTGGGGAGCCCTCATAGAGGACCTTAATAACAATATTCTTAAAAATAAAATTCAAGGCTTTCTGTCGGGAAGGGTAATTAGGCTGACTCCTGGGTCCGTTGAGGACTTCAGGAAGCTGCAGAGTTACCTAACCCAAAGAAAAATCCCATGTAGCTCCCTTAATCTTAAAAAAGACCGACCTAAAAAAGTTATAATTAAAGGACTCCCTGCTAATGCTAACGTAGAAAATATTAAAACCTCCCTGCTAAAACAAGGCTTCCAAATAGACAGGATTACCCAGCTCCGTGGTAGAAGCGATAGGGCTCTCCTCCCCATATTCTTGGTCGGTCTTGTGCCGGCTGAGAAATGGGAGAAAATATACGATATTGATAGCATATTAGGTATGCAAATACAGATCAAAAGCTTTATCTCACGAGGAATTAAAATGTGCTATAACTGCCAGGGATTTAATCACCATTCAGACCAGTGCTCTCTTCCTGCCCGCTGCCTTAAGTGTGGCGAAAATCACCAAACCCGTGAATGCGTAAAAACGTTAGAAACCCCGGCCAAGTGTGCCAACTGCAACGGTAGTCACCCCGCTAACTTTCGTAACTGCCCTCAAAACCCCTGGAACCGTAAAAAGTTCCAGGGGCCCACCAATAACACTTCTAAACCTAAAGCTCCCCCCCCCCCATCAATATAGATGAGGATAACTTCCCGGCTCTGCCCACTAAAAACACCCCTTCTGCCCAGGCTGCATGGACAAATGACAAGACGGATACAGGAAAATCCGCAGATCACTCGTCCCACGAACAGCCTGGAAAGAATGGCCCTCAGTCCTCAAATCTGTTTATGCAATTCATAGAGTTTTATAAAGAAATGGAAAAAATATTCGACCTAAAAAATGTTCAAAACATACTTAAACAAATCTTAAAAATTTTCAAATCCGACGAATCTCCTGTCGAACAGATATTACAAATTGTCAGCATGCTTGCAGAATTAAAAAAACCTATCTCCCCCCAAAAATGAGTTATTCTCCTTTTTTTGGCTGGTCACCTTGGTCTTTCAGTATGTTACCTGTAGCACCGGCAGTCTGCCCTTCAGAAATCACCTTCGCAGACTCAGCAGAACATTTCCTACTGGCAGCATGGAGTTCTTTTCTACTGGCTACCCGTAACCCCGCCCACTTGGGGGTGGGACTTCTCCGATCTAAACGAGAAACAGGAAAAGACATAGTTGCAGACAAGTGATCACAGCCCGGAGGTAAAAGCATGATTTATGCTAGGAACTTCAAGTGTTACGAATTTCGACTATATTAAATCAATATTAATTTTATATTTTTATGCATTTCGGTTATGGCAGACATGCTGTCCGACAGACTTGGTGGCATTTCTATGTCACCAAGGTAAAAATCGCAGAGAAAAGTATAATATGACATCTGTTCTTAAAATCTAATTGAAATCAATTTAATAAAACATTTTAAATCTATTTCAGCACCGAACTCCTGCTCACAACCCCTCTCTTTTTATTTTAAAACCCTCTGTACGTTAAGTCAAACTAAAAACTTGTGTGTACATAAAAAATTTCAAAACTAAACTTTAGATGGTATGTTACATTACTTCATATTTTTCAAATTTTGGTATTCAAATTCAAATTTCATATTTTGGTATACTATAATTTTTACAGTACGAGAAAGAGAAATCACTAGACGTGCCGATACGAAAAAAAAAGTTCACTTCAGAAGTATATAAAAAGTAAAATATTTCAAAAACTACATCAAAATTAAAAGAAGGGGAAAAATTCACCCATGTGGGTACCTGCCTGCAAAAATTTGTGGTCTTGCTATAGTTAGTCTATCCAGGACGTGAACTCGCAGCTCAAATATTTTGTCTTTGACTTCGATATTAAATATTTCTTAAACTACAATATATATCAAAAAACAATTTATTTCAGCGTATTTCCCAAAGCTTTTTCAACAAGTGTACCAAATTTCATAGTTTTATATGCAATAGTTTTTGCAGTACGAAGCAAAGAATCTCGAGAAATGAGAAATTTGTCAAATAGTGGTGGCGTCAGCTACTTTTTTATTTTAATATGGAGAGATTTTTAGGCAATAAATTAAGAAAACATCCAACGTTTAACAATTAAAAAATTATTGATATAAAAAATATAAAACTAATTGTTATTTATATCAGTATTGGAGTCAGATATTAGAAAATAGGAGGAGTCTGTGTCAGACAGTAGAAAAAAAAGAGGAGTTGAAGTCCACGGTTTGAGTTACTGACTTCACAATCCTGCTAGAATGTATTTTGTTCATCCAAATTAAAATTAATCCAAATCCTGGCTCTTGGATAGGGCTTATTTAATTCATACCTATCCTATTGTAGGGTTATACATGAAACAAAAGCATAATATACTTTTAAGTTTGTTATTAGGAATATATTTTTCTTTCAATTTTGTTCATTGCTCTTTTATGGATTTGCATCATGATCTAATAGCACCACTGTGTCACATAGCAGAGCATACTAATCACTTGTTCCCCACCCAAGTTATGAAATTACATTTATGGTTGTTTCCATTCCACACACAAACATTTCTCTACATTTTTGGTAGTACCATTCATACAAATCTACCACATTGAAATAGTATTTATAGTGCGAATTAAAGAAACTATATATACTGATCATAATGCAATTAAAAAGAGAGATATTTTTTAATTGGGTAACTACTTAAATTAGAAATATATGCATTAATTTCAAATACGTATTTCCTTAAAAAGGAAAAAATTCCAGCTAAATTATAGCAAAATATTTTCTCATAATGTATATATATTTGTGTAAACGTGAATGATATTTATATTATTCCTATAGAACAAATTTGATATAACACGAAAATAAATAAATTGCTCCCTTACGAGAAGTAAGAACGTAAACATGTAGAAGTTGAAGTTGTATTTTCGAGATAGAAATAACGGACCAATCAGAGAACTCGTATCATCTAGAAATCGGTTTAATCATTGATTAACTAGCCGGAACGTTTTTAACAGTCGAATAGCTTGGTGAGACGGGATGGTTTTTAAGCATCCTTTAGTGGGCCGTTAAATTTAGTGACTGATTAGTTAATCAGACATTAGCACTATTTTAACAGACGTTGGTGAGATCGGCCCTTGTGCTCAATACAGGGACGCATGCCTGACGTAATGTCGTCGTCATCGCAACTGGACCAATGAATGGCATCGGGTATTGTTTATAGATGAATCTTGCTTCTGCCAATAGAGGAATGATAGACATGGATAGGTATGGCGGCTTCCCGGGGAACACCACTTGATAGCCCATATCACCGAACATCACATCGGCTCTACACCGGGCATCATGGCTTGGGGCGGTATCGTGTTTGATTAGCGGACAGCTCTGGTGCACATTGCAGGTAATCTGACAGCAGACTGGTACGTCATGATGCCTGTGGTTTGGCCGCCACTGGTGTTGACCGTCCCCAGCACGGTGTTCCATCAAGACAATGCCACACTGCACGACGAACTCTCAATAGCCTGAATGGAATTCACACCCTTTTCTGGCCGGCTACTTCGCAGAATATCTCTCCCAATGAACATGTGCGGGCCCTTATCGGACGCCATGTGCACTTGGGACCACCAGTACATACTGCAGACGAAGCAATGGATGTTGCTTGGCAAGAATTACCTCAGGCAACCTTTAATAGCCTGTTAAATAGTATGTCTCGCCGTTTAGCGGTCTGTATAGCTGCCCATGGGGCCATATTTTTTACTAAATAAAGATGCTTCTTTGCACAGTAAAACTTCGATTAATCCTCACTCGTTTAACCGCCAATTTCTGTTATCCGTCATCGTCTAAAAAAATGCGTGAGTATCAACAAACAAACATATATCTTTAAAATTGTCCACGGATTACTTTTATACCCTTCAGTATAAAGCTGGAAATGACTGTACTGTATGATGCAGGAGTAACTAAACGTCGGTGGCGGAGGAGTTGAGCTTGATCTGGCGCGCCACAAACCCATCACTAACCAGCCGCTATTGTGTCTAACTTAAAGAAGTGTTAATATATGTATAACTTAAAGAATGGATGGAATAAACACTTGCCTGAACCTATTGACGAAACTGAAGGAACTGAGACTGTTAGTATTGACGAAATTGTGCAACAATGTAGGACTAAACAGTGAAAACATTGCGCCAGAAAGAGTAACAGATTGGTTGGAATGTAACAAAATGGATGGAGGCTTTGAAATTTTGAACGGTGATGAAATTATTTTTAGTGTGACTACCATGGAAGAAAAAGAAATTGATGACGATGAAGGATCAGTTCTTAATCAAAAACCTACAACTAGCCACTCAGAAGCAGGAACAAAGTTATCAAAGTGCATCGACTGGTTTGAAATGCAAGAGGAGGCAAATGCAACACAGATCCTACTTCTATGTAAAATAGGGAACATCGCCGCGTAGACAACTCGAGCCTCAAAGACACAGAAGGAGATGACATATTATTTTAAAATAACGTAGGTTTATAGTATTGCAATACATCTCTGTACATTACTACTCTTATATTGAAGTTTATATTGATCGGTTTGTAAAATTAAATACAATATGTATGTATTGCTCACTTTTAAAGGATTTTATTTTCATTTTCGTCCCAAGCCCGAAGTGAAATCGTTTTACTGTACATATGTACTAAGAGATTTCTGTCTATCTATTCGGTTATCCATCACAGCCCTAGTCCGGCCGGTGACGGTTAATCGAAGTTTTACTGTATATATTTTTTTGTTTTTCTAATCATTTGCATATGACTCTCTATCGCTACTGTGATTTACATATGGCTACGTGCATTCCTTCATGGTGTTGCAATTTCACTTTTGACGAGTGTAACTTGAAAGTTAGTTTCATAATAAAAATGTAAATATTGCAAATAAATATTGAATTACATTTAATACAAATGTTCTTTAAAAAATTCAAACATTTCAAAGAAAAAAAACTTGAAGGAACTCCATTTTCTCAAGCACGCTGTCTGCAAAGCAGAAACAAAAAGCTCTCTGCAAAGCATTAAAGAAAAAATAAAAGATTCGAGACCTCACTCCTCTTTAAAATGTATCTGATCCAAAACAGGGGGAGTTCGAATCTTCTTTGGAGTACGAGACGGGCCACTGTGATGACAGAATGCGATAAATAATTAAAATTACAAAAATGTAAATTATTTATATCAAATTTTTTTCTTTTTTGTTACAAAGCTGATATACTTACGGAACTTTTAGCCAAATTATGGAGTTATGCTAATCTTGCTTTTTTTAACGCGAAGATATATATATGTATATACTATATCAGATCACGTAAAAAATAAATATTTCGATGCATTTAAAAAGTAAATAAACATGAAGGAAGTGCCTCATGAATTCCTCCCCCAGAAAATAAAGGAAAAGTCCACACGAGAGCACGGATGAAAAAAAATGTTTTCATTTTTCGCGATCCCTCAGAGTTTCTTCTCAATCTGGTTCAAAGGTCATGGGTAGAGACTAATTTGCAAATGCAACAGCTGAATAATAGGTTTTTGAATCATTGCAAACAGGGAAAAACTTGTACGTAATGCTGAGGATCTTTATGATTTTACCGGATTCGTTTCATCGTATTGTACTTTGTCCCAAGCATTCTGTGGATATACCTCTGTTCAGGATGTGCCCTGCTGATCCATGCTGCAGTGTGAAATACAAATTCGGTCCAGTAAATTTTGTTACCAAATATTGAATTTCAAATTTTTTAATCAATATCCAAAATTAATGTTGATTAATATTAGCCAAAAAAAAAAAAGCTATAAAACAAGAATTATGGCAACTTCTTCAAATATCAATCTTAGCAGCCAACTCAGCATTTAAAAAAAAAAATGGCGGTAGCTTCAGTCTGATGGAGCCGAAATGGTTTTGCATCAACAACATTTTGTAAAATAAAACACCAATAAAGTTCATTCGATTTTTTCAGACTTATTTGTTTCATTTACAGACTTTTACACTGCTACAAATTATACACTATCTGTTTATAGCTAGCTATCAGTTTTAGTTTTCGCATCATTTCATCTAGATACTCTGACCATAGATTTGTCTAGAGGTATATAAACTTAACTTATACAATATATCTGATGAAATTTCAGGTTCAAGTTAATCTATGAATTTGCCTGATTGCAAATAATTACGCATTTAAATACTTATATTTCCATTTATTCTGTTTAAACCTCATCAATCATTGAACATCTTTAGAATGCACAAGTTCATTTAACCTCCTAATTTTTTAAAAAATAAAACAAAATATATCATGCTCATGCAGAAATATTTCACCAAGAAGTAAATAATCATATTGAGCTGCTATACTCATGAGTAGAGATGCGAGTCGGAAAATTTTCCACTCCCTTTTTTTAATTAATTTGAAAATAAAATGTAATACTCTTTCCAAACTGTTTTTCTGAAAAGCAAGTAGCTTTGCAAGAAGTTTTTGATCATTGGGTTTTTTAATTTTAAAAAGCATATTAAGAAGGAAATGATGCAAATGTGTGTATGTGTGCTTTATTTTAAAGAAAAGAATGGATGACAACCAAAAGGGATACAAATGACATTTTACTCATTCTCAGAAAAAAGCAAATAAAGTTTTTAGAAGTCTATTCTTTCAGTATTAAGTTCACCAAAATTTATAATATTAAAATAATGGAATGTTTTCAGAAGTTCTGCTGAGGGAAAATGCTTTAATAGTACTAAATATAAGCTTAACACATCTTGCAAATTGTCTCTTATTTCTCGTAATACTCACTTGTTCAATTAAAAGCAAGTATTTTTAAAACAATTTTAAATATTATATAAAATACTTTATTTTTAAAAGTTCTTAACTACAAGCATTTTTTTAATTTATTTTTGTTGTAAAATATATTTATATACTTAATAATTTATTTTATGCATATAATAAACTAGTAATTTTCTTTTTCTTTTTGTTATTTTTTAAGAAAATGATAGAATGTTTCCCCTTGATGTGATATATTTTTTTATAAGTAATTATCAGTGGTTATTGAAAGAAATGCAATATAATATTTAATGTGTTTTTTTCAATTTTAATCATATTTAAAAATTTTTAAAATATCATTTTATAATCCACTTTTTATACGTAGGAAACAGTTTTATAACAGTAAATTATTTATGATTCTGATAAGGTTTCACAATTTTAAATTATTTTTCATGCTATTCCTTTTGTGCAATGCTTTAAAATTGGAATTTTGAAGATAAAAGAACATTATTATAGATGAAATAGAACTTTTTGTAAATTATCAAAAGCAAGCGTATATAAAGAAAATAATAAATTGTAGCTGCTATCTGCAGCATACATATATAAGAAATTTTTATGCATAAATTTTTGTTATATATTCCTAGATTTAAATCTTTTTTTAGCTTTGTTATATATTATATGCTTGACTATAGCTGTAATATAAGAATAATATTTTCGAAAGTCACTGAACATATTATTCCAGCTAAAATGTAATTTAGAGAATAATTTCAAAATTTTCCACTACAGAAAATTTTCTTGGAAAATTTTCCATTTCAAAATATTCTGGAAAATTCACATCTCTACTCATGACACTTTAAATATGCTTTCTTGCCCATTGGAAAACTCAGGTTAATATATTAAAAAATAATAAAATTATAGCAACTATACTTCCAAAACTAAGAGCTTGACTCAAAATCCAACTATATACAGATATTATATAGACTTATAGGCCTTTCAAAGAGATACATTTTTGCTTATTACATTCCCTGTATACACAGGGAATATATTCCCTATATATTTTACTTTGTGTATAGGGAATATATTCCCTGTGTATAGGAAATATATTCCTTATATGATATATTCCCTATATATATAGGAAATACACATAGGGAATATATTCCCTATATATATATACCCTATATACATAGTAAAATGTGATGGGGTCGAAAATTTGAATTTAAGATTTTATAGGAAGAGCACATTCTACGCATCCCTGAACTCGAATTGAGCATTTTTGAGGAGATGTCTCTGTGTGTGTGTGTGGACGTGATATATCACAAAATAAATTGAGCTTTTCAAACAAAATTTGGTACAAAAGTTTAAAACAGAGAATACTGGAAGCCTATTACGTAAATAATAATTTTTTATGTAATTTTTGATTAGAAAACGATTGACACAAACTTTAGAACATTAGCACGAACCATTTTCGAGATATTGTAAATTTTTCAAATAAATTTATCAAAAAAGACACATAAAACTAAAAAAAAATATTAACTATTGTGAAATATGTTCACTTTTCATGTGTAATATTATGCAAGAAATTTGTCAACATCATTTTTGTGGATTTAGGTTGTTCCATTCATGAGAGAAGATACTTTGAGTAGCAGTTTTGTATTTTGAAGTCTATCAATTCACTAACAGTTATTTATATGTAAGAAATGCTCTTCTCTCAGTGTGTCAGTATCTCTAATACTTGGCAATACATCTGGTGAATTTGAAGACCAATTTAGTGAACTAGCACTCCAGATATTTCTCCCAGATTGATGAAAATATTTTCAAAATTGCAAAAATGATGCTAAGTTGATAGAAATGACTCCAAATTGAATTAATTTTTCAAATATTTTAATATATGGACTATATTGCTTATTGCGGATGCTATCAATATTAATAACTGTGAATATAGAGTTGTACGAAATATAAGTCAATTGGGTACTTCGAAATAGTTTTACATCATGTCATCAGGGAAAGTGTTACATGTATAATTCATCATTAAAACTATTGTGCCGTGGATCTTATATATAATTATTTTACTATGAAAAAAGTAATATAATTGCAGTATATAGAGCAAGTCATGTGCTGCCCACAATAGATTTTTGTTCATAGCTAACACTTTTAGTGATTGAGATAAAAAAATGGAAAATTTTCAATCTTCTTCAATTTGACAAGACGATTACTTGAAAATTATAAGAGCTTTTTAAAGACAAATTGCAGATCTAAAAGCTGGATTTCCTAGTACATATTCTTGTTGCTTACTATTTGCATCTTTCTTTTGAAATTTTGAAGATATTTTGAGTGAAAGTAAGCAACATAAAAATAAAAGGCAGATTTTTTTTTTCTGAAAAGGGGGGGAAAAAGTTATACATATTTTAACACAGATACCTCAAACATAGATGTTCTTCACATGAAAAAAAGCTATTTTCAGACAAAAAATTCTTTTAGTATGTTAATTAGCCCCAAATTCCTTTTAGTTTGTTTGTGAGTTTTTAATCAATTTTATTATTAATTCATAATTTTTTAAAGCTCTTTCAGACATATCCACAGAAATTCATATTTATACACAAATACCAGTATAATTTGTTTTAATGTAAAAATATTTTCCATTTTTGCAATCTGCTTTTATATCTTGATATTTTTAAATTTATTTTGCTTTTTATACAAGAACATTATTTCTTAAAGACATTAATAACTAACAAATAGTCAGGCTTTAAATGAACTCATGCATAAGAAGTATATGAGCTATGAAAGATTTCAAATTAAAACTTAATTTAATAAGTAATTATGAAATTAGAAGTATAAAAAATTAATTTCAATATTTGAGAAACCTAATACAAAAGAGAATGTAAATACTAAATAAAACATATTAGAATAAAGGAAAATAATGAAATCAAAGCAAGACATTTAAATTGCAAAAACACATTTAATATACAGCAGTATTTGTAAATCACAATGTATCACAAAGTGCACACACTTTGATTAGTTGTTACTTGTTATTCGTATGAAGCATAGTGAGCATTATTTCTTGAGTATGAAGAATAGTGAGTATTACTTGTTATGAGTATGAAGCATAGTGAGAATTATTGTTATGAGTACAACTCATAGTGAGCATTACTTGTTTATGAGTACAAATCACAGTTTAAAAATATGTCTTTCACCTAGTTACAATTCCTTTTAATAATTAACATTGTGATTCTGAAAATCCATGTGCAATTTCAGGTATGCATACAAAATTCAATCTTCCTACCTATTATAGTTTTTGAGTAAAAGGAATAAAAAAATTCAGACAAATGTTGATTTCACGTCATTAGGAATGAAAAATTGACTTTGCTTAACTCATTGATGATAAAGAAAAAAGTATATTTTCTAAATAACACTAATTAACCATTATTATTATTTATTTCAACACTTAGAATGATATAGGTTCATTAGGAACACATTTGTAGAGTTTATATTAGAATTAGATATATTTGCATTTATAATTTTAAAAATTAATATATTTTTCGCAATTTTTAAAGGGACCTAGAATAACTGCCAAAAGATTCATATTTTGAGGATCATAAGTGTTCCAGGGACCTAGGTTATAGTAAGCTTGGCAGCATCACTGAGTTATGTCACTTTAAATGTTCCCTGATGGTTTCATTTACAATTGATTTCTCTCCAGTGAGCACAAAGTTTGCTTAAGGGTGAGCATCAGTAAATCTTTAGCCCTATCCGTGCTTTGTTAATTTTCACAGAACACATTTTATGCTGAAATTCTGCTCAAACAGTTGTGAAATATTTTTTGAAAAATAACATCCAATGCTTAGATTATATTAAAACTAAATTTTATACTCAATAAAATATAGAATATATTTTTTATTTTAATCCAAAATATTTTTGGTGCTGCCATCTGCTGTTGCAATTTAATTCATACCGACTATTTTTATTTTTTAATGAACATTTTTAAATGTCTATTCCTTCTTATACAGTATTAAATACAACAACAGATCATATATAATAATGCCACAATCATGGAAAGATAATTTCTCATTCTATAAATTCGAAATGGCGATCTGAATGTACATTACTGAGGACTGCAGCCTTGTCTTCAAGTCCAAGTTCAATTGCTTTTTCATGATTGTGGCATTATTATATATGGATCTGTTGAATTTAATACCGTATTAGAAGGAAAAGACATTTAAAAATGCATTAAAAAATAAAAATAGTTGGTATGAATTAAATTATGACAACAGATGGTAGCACCAAAAATATTTTGGATTAAAATAAAAAATATATTCTATATTTTATTGAGTATTAAATTTAGTTTTAATATAATCTAAGCACTGCATTTTATTTTTCAGAAAATATTTCGCAACTATTTGAGCTGAATTTTGGTTAAAAACATGTTCTGTGAAAGTTAACAAAGCACAGATAAGGCAGAAGATTTACTGATGCTCACCCTTAAATGATATTTTATACATATGATTTCTGACATATTTTACACAGATGTTTTTCAATTTCAAGAATAACTTTTCACCATAAATGCTTTCTAACATATTTCACATATACAAAGTTTCACACCAATGTGCGTACATTTATGTTGATTCAAATAACTTTGTTTTTCAAATGATTTTTTTTTGCATACAAAAAGCTTCAAATGAGTATGTAGAAGTAGATGATTATGAAAATGAGCTTTAAGTGCAAATGCTTTCTGACATATTTCACAAATAAAAGGCTTTTTACCAGTATGCATAAATAGGTGTGTATATAAAGTATATTTCTGAATGTTTTCCCGACATATTTTGAAATTAAAAAAAATAAAAAACATCACCAGCATGCACAAGTATGTGTCTAATCTTTATGTGCAAATGCTTTTTGACATATTTTGCATATAAAAGGTTTCCTGCCAATATGCCTAAGTAGATGCCTATTTAAACCGCTTTCAAGTGCAAATGCTTTTCTATATATCTCACAAATAAGACTTTTCACAAGTAGATGCTTATTTAAATAAATTATACATGCAAACGCATTTCTACATATTTCTTAACAAAATGCTTTCAATCAGTATACATGAGTAGATACATATTTAAATTATATTTATATGCAAATGCTTTTTTACATAATACACATATGATACTTTTTACTAGTATGTCTAAGTAGATGTTTATTTAAATCATTTTTATGTGCAAATGCTTTCCCAAATATTTCACAAACAAAATTAATTTCACCAGTAAGCTTATAAATGTGTATTGAAATTACTTTTGCATGTAAATATTTCAAGATATATTTCACATACAAAAAGCTTTTCACTACTACAGAGCTCAACAAATACCGGGTGCCAGGTTACCTAAAAAATTAGCGCTGGCGACTATAGTTTTGGCAGTTCGGCAAAAAATAAAACATCGCAAAAAAAAAAATATATATATATATATATATATACATTTTCTTAGTTGAGAGCTTTGCTCTACCCCATCTGCAATAGGAAACAGCTTCACTGAGCCTCATTTCATGTGGGAAATAATGAACAGTTATCTTGCCATCTGAGATATATTCATTATCTGGCCATTCGCCCGAGTCGTGAGCGAGTGATGTCATATGTGCAAGTAAAAAAAGATAGGCTTTCACTATTGCAACAGGGCTGCAAGCATCGCCAATTCACAAGTCTGTCGTTTATATTTTGAAGAATTGACACTTATTTACCAATTGTAGTATCTCATACATTTGTGCTTTCGTTTTTTATAAAAGGCATTAAAATTGAAACGTAGCTTTGTATTTAACGAACTGCGAATCATCTCCCGATGTTTATCACATTCACTATATTTTAATGTCAAAATAACTTAATATTCTGTTTTCACAATTTATTCTAAAACCGGCAAAAACTGAAACAATCAAGTTCGTCTTGATCATAAAAGAAATTTTATTGAGCAGCTTTCAACTTGAATAGTCTGAATTCCAAGTTCTTTCATGTTTCACTTTTATTTTGATTGCGATAGGGTGTAAATAATTGACTAGAATGTTTTTAATAGATGTGGCGGGGAGATTGCTCTTCTGCACGGTAATGACATTACTTAACTTTAATGGTTGTTCATAGGAAAAGGAGTGAGGGGGTGGGGTAGGGACTGGGACATAGTTTATGAATGATTAGATGAGCAGGAAACATAAGATTTGGTGAGCTTTGCGGGAAATAGCTTGTCATATCTAGATTTCTTTTAGTAAGGTAAGATTTATATTAATTATTTTAGTTAATAATAAATTTTTTATTTCAGTTTCTATTTCTCTTTTGTTTAGTTAAGAAACAGAGCTCTTACGGTCCTTAAAATTATTCAGAACTTATTTCCATAAAATGTGCGAATTTACGGGAACTGCCATATTTTGTTGCAATCAGTACATGGGAACTGCTGAAATACGGAGGTTACCCCACAAATTCGTAAATTATTGGATTTGAAATGCTCAAATTTCACAATTAACTTCTATGCATTACTCAGAGTTCGAAATATCAGTTTGCATCTATTTTCATCTTCTAAATATCCCATATAAGAGCAATATATCTTCATTTTTATAGTGAGACTAAAAATAAGCAAATATTTTACTAAACCAAATTATTTTTTGCATAAATTGTACATTTGTGCAATTCAGTTTTTTATTCACCTGCATCATCGCATCATTCAGTTTTTAGTCAAGTGCATTGTTCAAGTGATTAACATCATGATATATTGCGATATTAGACTGTTGATGTATCATGATGTCGAAATTGCAACATCGCCCAAGCCTAGAACCGATGGTGTTAGAAACTCTGTGGAAATATCCCAGCTCGGGGGCCTAATTTCAACAAGAGAAAATATATGTTTTTAAAAATTCTTGAAATATAGCTATGGATTCCATTCAAAGTTGGTTTGAAAGAAAATTTTTTGATCTCTTTGTTGGAGGAAAGATGGAAACTCTGAAGTAATATTTTTGGTTGTTAAGGAACACATTTGTGTAAAAATCATACTAAAACATAAAAAAACTAAAAAAGTAATTCGAATTTAAAAAAAAATAACACTGAGGCGTGTCATTCCGGGTCCTGAAGTACCTGCATACCAAAATGTACATGATCAGTGCAGATAAAGTGCAATATGGGCACAAATGTAAACTTAATTCTTAAAAATTGAATATTTTTATATTGTGTTAAATATATATATATATATTTTGCTTTCCTTATAAATTTAAATTACATAAAATCTTTTAAGGATTAGTATTAACCATTATGTGTAATTATAGCAGTATAACTATTTATTATAAGTTCTTTATAATAATCATTCGTCAAAATGCTAAATACTATAATATTAAAAGCTGGCTCTTAACTTTTTGATCTGGCTCCTAGATTGAGGAGAAATTTGTCAAGCCCTGCACTAGTGTGCACAAGTAGATGCTTGTTTAAATCACTTTTATGTGCAAATGTTTTCTCACATATTTCACAAACAAAAGACATTTCACCAGTATGCCTAAGTAGGTGTCTATTTAAATAATCTTTCTGTCTAAATGTCTTCTGACATACTTCACAAACAAAAGGTTTTTCAGCAGTATGCATAAGTAGATGCCTATTTAAATTACTTTTACATGCAAATGCTGCCCGACATATTTCACAAGCAAAAGGTTTTTCACCAGTATGCACACGTAGGTGTCTACTTAAAGCACCTCTTAGTCTAAATGCTTTCTGACATATTTCGCAAACAAAAGGCTTTTCACCAGTATGCATTAGTAGATGTGCATTGAACTGACCTTTCTGTGTAAATACTTTATTACATATTTCACAAACAAAAGACATTTCACCAGTATGGCTAAGTAGGTGTCTATTTAAATAATCTTTATGTCTAAATGTCTTCTGACATACTTCACAAACAAAAGGTTTTTCAGCAGTATGCATAAGTAGATGCCTATTTAAATTACTTTTACATGCAAATGCTATCCAACATATTTCACAAGCAAAAGGTTTTTCACCAGTATGCACAAGTAGGTGTGTACTTAAAGCACATCTTTGTTTAAATGCTTTCTGACATATTTCGCAAACAAAAGGCTTTTCACCAGTATGCATTAGTAGATGTGCATTTAACTGACCTTTCTGTGTAAATACTTTATTACATATTTCACAAACAAAATTAATTTTACCAGTATGCATAGGTAGGTGATTATTTAAATAACGTTTTTGTGCAAATGTTTTCAGACATATTTCACAAACATAATCCTTTTCACCAGTATGCACAAGTAGGTGTCTATTTAAAGTACTTTTCTGTGTGAATGCTTTCCCACATGTTTCACAAACAAAAGGCAATTCACCAGTATGCAAAAGTAGATGTGTATTTAAATGACCTTTCTGTGTAAATGTTTTCTGACATATTTCACAAACAAAAGGCTTCTCACCAGTATGCTTACTTAAATGTGTATGTAAATTACATTTATGTGTAAATGTTTTCAGACATACTTCACAAACAAAAGCCTTTTCACCAGTATGCACAAGTAGATGCCTATTTAAAGTGCCTTTCTGTGTGAATGCTTTTCCACATATTTCACAAACAAAAGACATTTCAGAAGCATGAAAAGGAGGAGGAGAATTTATGTTTCTGTGTAAATGGTTTCTAACATATTTTCCAAACAAAAAGTTTTCAGTATGCACAAGTAGGTGTGTATTTAAAGCACCATTATGTACAAATGCTTTCAGACATATTTCACATATATAAAAGGTTTTTTTACCAATGTGACTAAATAGATATTTATCTAAATTACATTTATGTGTAAATGTTGTCTAACATACTCAACTTAATTTAAACATGCCTTCTTATGAGTGAATAAGTTTTATTGATTCAAATTAGCCATATTTATGCAAATGTTTTTTGATATACATAAAAGGTCTTTCAGGAGTGTGTACGAGTAGGTGCTTATTTAATCATTATGTACATATTTTTTCGGACATATTTAACATACCAATGATTTTCACATTTGTCGACTCAAACTTATATTTACAAATCCTTTGTGACAATCTTAACTTAAAAATGTTTGGCCTTGTATATAGATTTGCTAATTCAAATGATTGTTATTGCACATACTATCTGACATATTTCGGACACAAATGATTTATTTCACTTATACATATGCAAATGATGATCCTAACGAGTGCAGTAAGATTTTTGGCATAAACATGACTATTGTATAAAGTATTTCTTTTATGTCATAAACAACAGAATATAAAAGCAAATGATGATTTAACTATTTCTTCTGTAAAATTGTTTCTGCCATGCCACTTACGAATGTGTTTTCAGTTTGCATAAATATGCGTTAATTTAATCCAAAAATGTTCTTTAAACACAATTTCAAACATGTGATAGCTGAGTGAAGCAAAGCAAATATAATTAAATAGACACTGGGTAGACCTGGTAGCATGTTCCGAAAACGTACCCGCTATACCCCCTGCTGTGAGACCGATTCTTCGCTATTGGCTAAGTTAAATGACGTCATGGGCGGAGCCTAGTATACACTTTGAAGTTGTCGTCTTCGAGATTATACATGGAAAAAAATGTTTGTATTAAATCTGGAAGAAAATTATGATAGAAAGAAATAGTGCAAAGATATAACGTTATGTGACAATATACGGAGATATATACACGTTCGTAAAACAACAAAAATGTCTTAAATTTAGGTAAGTAGTATATGATATATTTATTACAATTTTTGCGTGTAAAACTGGAACGTTATATCTTATACATCTGTAATAATCCGATTGAATGATTTTCTAACTTATTTTTTATAGTACCTAATTTTAGATAGAAGATCGCCGACCAAATATGAATATATCAAAACTTGTACTGCAATATTTCACCTGGCCTGTTTAAATAACTTAAGTGGTCAGATGTTTTTATTGTTGTATCAGTTAAATTAAAGGAGAAACTTTGATTTATTTCCTTCTAGGCTAATTAAATTTGTGTAGAAGACAGCAATATATTTTTTAATCTGATTCATAGTTAATGTGTTTATCAGAGGAGTGTAAAGATGTTATACAAATTAATGAAATTACTAATAAAATTAATATATATTCTATATGTATATACCAAGTTGTAATTTAAATAGCATATATATGAAGTTTCATTTCAATTGTATGGGTGCTGATTTTGAGATTTTATTGATATTAAGTAGCATTCTGAAGAAAGCAAACACTAATAGCCATTATCTAATGTTTATGAAACACTTTGAAGTTTGATCTGTACCCAGTAGTGAGCTGCCAAATTTTTAACAGCCAGTAAGCTATTGTGCAAGATTATGGTTTCAAATGCTATCATTCTTCGCAGTTCACACTAACATAATATACATTTATTGTGCATTCAGAATTCATTTGGTGTTCGAGTTAAAAGTATTTACATTTTAACTCTGTTGTTGTTGTTTCTTATGACCTCCTGATTTCGACAGACAGTTTAACTTTTAAACATGTTTATTTCAAATTATGCTTAAAATTTAACAACCAATATTTAAACTTTGGAAATGTTTAATAACAATTACATGTGTATTATTCTACACTTTGAATTTTGAATATACAAAATTTTGATATTCAAATTTGAAAGGCATGTATTGATACATCATTCAAATTTTTCAGAACATTTTGAATTTAACTCAACGTTAATTCAGTTGAAAACCTCTTTACACTTGCTATTCTGTATAACACATCTGAAATATAAAACCTGAAGCTTTATTTTTCAATCTCTTGAATAATTTCAGTTTGAAACATTTAGTCAAAATACTATTAATTTCTAAACCCAAAATTATTTATTTGAAACAAATATTAATTTCAATATCTTTATTACTTCAACAACTATAATTCGATTTAGATAATATATTACTATCTAATGTTAACGAAATACTTTAGCATCGGTTGGACGCAGTGATAACTAGTCAAACTTTCAACTGGTATATGTATTTTCAGCTTCATTATATCTCATTACATCAGTATAAATCAGATAACATCAGTATTAACTAGGTAAGTCAATTTGCATCTATTCATGCATTCTAGGATATCAAATCCATCTTCATATAATATTAAATTAGTAACTTCTGTCTATTATTTTCAAAAACAGCATTCAGTAAGTTGATTTAAAATATCTGTTGGATAAACTCCTTTTTTATAAACATGTTATAAACTGAAATTTGGTAATATCATGCAGTTATATCATTATTATGCAGTTAAAGTTGTTCAAACAAATTATACTGTTAAATAGAAAATGCATATTTTTAACTATAATAAAGCACTATTTATACACTACTCTAGGGACCAGTGAAGTAAAGCGTATACCTGTGAAAATATGTAATTGAAATTAATGTCACTGGATAGGAATGTTTGACGAGCTATGTAGAAATGCATATAAATGATGTATGTACTTATTTCTATTTGAAATTTAATATTCACTGATTAGAATGGGAAATTAGACTATATAAGAATTAACAAAATATTTGAAACATTTTTATGTAAATAAAATTAAAATTCGTTTTGATTTGACAACAAATTATGAATTTTACACAAATATTGAAATTAAAATATAACTATCCATATTTCATTACCCGAAGATACATTCAATTGAGTAGTAGAAAATTAGTGTACTAACTTTTTAATCATTTGTGAGATATCAGTGATTACAAACGTACACATGCTTATCTCAAAACCATTCAATTCGAAAATAAGAATATTTAAAACAAAAACATGTAAATTCATTCATAGTTCAAATATTTGATCCTATTACAATATTTTCCTTTAACGTTAGTATTATGTGTGTAACAGTAGCGTGGCGTCCTCAGGCAATTCTTTTTTTGAGGAAGAGGAGGTGGGGGCTTGAATTGGTAACCAAGCAGTTGGCTTCCCATTTCACTAAATATCATTTCTCTGAACTTAAATGGGTTTCAAGGGAATATGATTCCCTACTTGGTAATGCTATTGGTGTGTAGAGACAAAAAATATTTCTTAAATATATTTCTATAATTTTAAAGAATCAAGGGTACTTCCTTAATTATAGCAACCCCCGAGGATGAATCACCAAGCGTCCGAGATTTATCGCCAAGGTAGGTTGTAAAATCTCACCAAACGTTTGCAGTCCTAAAGAAACAGCACGTGTTTATATTATTGTCATATTGCGTTTTCGTTAATGAAAACCTTGGAGAAATCTTAACTGCGACCTTGGCTCAATCGGATTTATGGGAGCCACTATAATAAGATAGTACTGAATCAAGCTATATATACAATTTCTTTCTAATAGTACAATGATTCTAGCTAAAACTAAATCTGCTTTTCAATTTCTTCGTCTACAGTTACAATTGCAATATATAGATATTAGTTTATTAAATGAGATGTTTTTATTTACTTTTGAAATTAATTTTTACCTTTACTCTAAGGCAGGAATTTACTTTTATGCATCAAAATTCTATTATCTGTACTACTGATGGGAAAAAGTCAGTACAAATAAGATAAGCATACGCATTACCTAAAAAACATATTTTAGTTCATCCAGTGAACAATATCTTGAAAAATTATAAATATTTAATCAACTGAACCTGATTGATTAGTACCTACTTAATCAAATTTAAAACATTATAATTTTTATTACATAGTGTTTATGTTAATCCATGTTTAGCCAATCCGAATTACTTATAGAAAGCTGAAGGTTAATTAGGTCCTTATAAATTGATCATCATTCAATGAATCGTGAGTACAGTTAACCAAATTTAAAAGGTAGCTGCAAAGTTTACAATTAGTACATTACAAGAGCAGATTCAGGCAGAAATAAAAAGGGATTTACTTCGACATGTTTCTTTTATTGAACATTTGTTTTTGTAGTATATCAGTAAATAGTTATCGAAACTGATAATTTTTTTTTGATTAATCATAAAATGAAGCAAACTAGCCTGATAAAATGAATTTTATGTCATTTTTGGATTTATGACATTGCAATAAACTTTTATAAGTGAATCTATAGAATCACAAGAAATGACACATATATCTGAAAAAGGGGGGGGGGGGTAATTGCCACAATGACCCATACCTGGATCTACATTAGGTTTCTTGTTACCATTATAGATATGAGATATTCTATATTGAGGAATGCATAATAAGCATAAAACCAGTCCAAGAATGCTCATGCTGGTATCTGTAATAGGAATATCACCCATATTTTTTAGAATGCCTCTTATAGATGAGCTTTGTGTTTATAAACTTTGCCTTAGCAGCTTCATGTGACCTGAGCTAAATTGTATATAAATTTTGAACCGGCTACGTGAAAAAACTGAAAATGTTAGTTCCCATAGAAGTTCTAAAAAATTGTGGTGCATGCTAACTTTCATGCTACCACTGCAAATTTTGATTATTTCGTGATGACGAGCATATAATAAGTGAGAAACTAGTCCATGGATGCTAGTATCTGCAATAGGAGTGTCTTCTCCATTATATCCTATTCACAAATTGATATATTAGAATGTTGCAAAACTATAAAAGCCAAACAGTTTTATCAAGCTATTTTCACAAAAAATATTATGACTGGAGAAACAAATATGAGCAAGATAAATAGCAGATCTAATTTGAAGTTGAAATTGGGACTGCAGCTAATATATTTCACATGACGTCTTTGATGAACAAGTATTTTAGCTATATTTCAAGCATTTAAAACTAACTTGAATGTACTCGGAAAGCTGTATCTATTTACTCATATTTGTTTCCATTCACCTATTACGTGTACATATATTACGTAGATGGTTATCATAAAGACAAAATATCGATTTAGAATGATCTGATATTAAAATATGGAATTATATGAGGGTTTTGCTGTCTAAGAAAAGTTGAAACCACTTTATGTTGTTGTTGTTGAGACCCAGACCGTCCGACCTACCAGAAAGGTGTAAGGTAACTGTATGGACGGCCGGGAAGTGCCACCCAATTTAGACCGGAACCCAGTGGGGGAGGCATCCACAGGGACCGTTCCTTCCCCTACCACCAACCTCTCGGAAGGACTTACGGACCCACATGTTTAACGTGATCGTACTCCGCATGAACACGGCGGCATTTGTGGTAGCGTGCAAATCTAGCGCGCAAACCACGGGGATACCGCACCCGAGATGGCCAACAGCACGCGGTGTTCCGAGGTGGTCACCCACCAAGTACTAACCGCGCCCGATGTTGCTTGACTTCGGTGATCTAACGAGAACCGGTGTTTTCAGCACGGTACGGCCGTTGGCCCTAAACCACTTTATGTGAAATATCAGTTAGCACGAACTGCAGGCTAGGCACTATCAGTGCCTATTATATATTTATTTGTTACATATAAAGTAGTTAACATGAAATTTGAATTAATGTAAAAAAAAAAGCTATTCCTCTGAAAGTCAAATTTTTCAGGTAACACACTAAGTTAGAGTGCAAATCTCAACCAACTTGTTTATTTCTGGTGATATCAATTCAAATCCATAGCATCTATTCTATTGGTATATAACTTTATAATACTTCTGTATAGAAACCAGGCATAAAAAATTAGGTGACAAATCAGATTCTTTAAGAATGTATTACAAATTTATATTCTTAAAAGCAGCAGTTTATTTATTTTGATCTATTGGTATCTTTTTTTCACATAGAAACAAGAAGCGAGCATTAAAGGAGAACTAGAGTCAGTATGTACATACTGATTGTCAAAATTTTCAATGTTCATGTATCAGTTGTTACATTGAAAACGTTTGAAGTAAATAAAAGTTTAATAAAGAATGCCAAGAAATTAACTTATATATTTAAAAGTATGCACTGGTTGTGACTGCTGGACTTGCCTGGTTAAAGATACCGCCCCCCCCCTCCCAACTACAGGAAAAAATCTATTCGAATCTTTTTTAATTACACTAAGTCAAGACACAAATCACATTGTAATTGTTAATGTGTTGTTGTTGTTGAGACCCAGACCGTCCGACCTACCAGAAAGGTGTAAGGTAACTGTTTGGTGTAAAAATTTCCTCAAAATCCAGAGGAAGGTGTATTGAAATACTTTAGTTGTAAATCCATTGACGCAGTTCTATAAAAATATAGGTATGTCATTCTTTTGGTTTTGCCACTTTGTTTTCTTTCGGTTAGTGACGGTGGCATAGCATTAGTATTGCTCACACCTATTCAAACGGTAAAGTAACCAATATGCATATCTATTTGTTTAGAATTTAATGGGAACAGCAAACAATTGATATATATAATTTTCGAAGCATATCAGTTATTAAAAATTTTAAGCATAGAAAATTATTAGCATATCACTGGGTATATAAAGTGGGATGGATTACCTACCCTCTACACTAAATATTTTACCCAGGATTACATTGTAAGCCTGCATTTTTATTACTTTTAGATTAATTTTTTTAAAAAATTTCCACATTTTTGTCCAAAATATTCCGTTGTATGTTTTTTTCTTTTAAATCAAACACATAGTTTTGTTTATAAACTTGCATAAATATTTGAAACCGACTTCAAAAAAGGTTATGGTAACCCACATTTAAACGGTTATATATTTTGTTTTCGATAGGTAACTTGCTTTTTTGTAGTTAAAACATTAATAAAATAAAACAAATTGCCTCAAGTGCTATAAGTCATCAATGAAAATAGAATTAAAAAATTTCCGATACACGTACGGAATACAATATAAAATGGGCATAAGGTGCCTTTAATAAACATAATAAATATAACACAAGCATTTTAAACTGTATGCTGTATATAATTTTTTTCCCGTAAATGAAGCATTTTTATCATTGATCAAGTAGTAATAATAATAATATATTTTATTTAATTCTTTAGTTTAAAATCATATCAAAAGCAAATAAATATGTTTGTATGAAGTAAAATACATGACGAAATGTATCTAAGGAAAATGTAAACACGTATAATCTCGAAGACGACAGATTTTGTGTCTTAAACTGTCAAACTTTAAAGTGTATACTAGGCTCCGCCCATGACGTCATTTAACTTAGCCAATAGCGAAGAATCAGCCTCACAGCAGGGGGTATAGCGGGTACGTTTTCGGAACATGCGACCTGGTAAAGGGAGTAGTAGCACCCTCCAAACATATATCCACAGAATACTATACTCCGAAGGTTCACTCCCATAGGACCCTATGGCAACATTTTTAACATGGGATGTCGCATAGACACTAGAGCTCGTGAGTTGGACCAACTGAACTACGATGCGTCTGCCAGATTTGGCGCATTATCGCTCGCTAGGCGATTTTTTTTTTAAACGGGAGGGGAACAAAATGTTGAGGACTGTACTTTTATAATTTTTGAAACTATAGAAAGGATCAGGATTTAAAAATACATTAATCTGCAACATAAATATATTCATTAGTTTAAGAATATTTAAATAAACATAGTTATATATTTAATTCAAATAATGATAAAATAGATTAAAAAATAGACATATTGCATTGTCTCACTATAAAACATAATGCACAAAAAATTACAAGCTAACATACTCAAAAGACTGAAATATTATATAATATTTTCAGTCTAAAAAGTATACTAGCGTGTTGATCGTTAATTACTTAATCCTTAATTTATTCTGGGATAGTAAATATCAAATTTAAAATTTATATAAATACACTATCGAAGTTGTGGAACTCAATCATTAATTACCCGAGGGGGGGGGGATTTTCCACCATAAGGCACTTAATAAAAATTTTACATAAATATATACACATACTATATCACATTCAACTAAGAAAAAGCTATCCAAATATCAATTATTTCACATTTTATAAAAATACGGAAAATATTTTTTAACTAATTATACCACTACCTCTTAAAATTTAGTCTAATCCGGCAGTAATAACAACACAGCACTAATTTCGTATGATAAACACATGTATACTTATATGAACACGTGTATACTTATGAACACGTGTATACTTATAATGAACACGTATGTAGGATGGTGATAACTAAAATTATTTCAATTTTTATAAACATAAATTACATACCCTGTAACGCAACCAGTTTTCTTTTATCAATCCATTTCTAAGAAATGATCTAAACACTTAACAAATAATCCTTTTTCACGTTACTCAAACCACGCTATTCTGTTGTTCTAAGTTTTCGTCGAACGAAATAGGGTTATAACATTGAAAATCGGCTTGGACTCAAACCAGACCATCGCCAAGCGATCGGATCAAACCAGACCATCGCCAAGAGCGCACCAACCCAATGTTTGGTCCATCTCTAATGGCCGCCGCGAAAACGAAACTATCGAGAGTGACAGGTCTGTATAGTAGTCTGTGCATATATCGATCGGATGTCAAGTGACACTCTCTTTTTATTGTTTCAGATAAGGCTGCCATAGAAAAATTATCTCGCCAAGAAGAGAGAGCTTGATCCCTAAACAGGATTTATTGTTCTAAGTGGTAAAAAAGTATTTTTTTGTGTAAGAATTTTGTTAATTTACTAAATTCAATTTAATATATAATCGTTAGAATAAAACGAATAGTTGTGTTCTAACACTCTATATGTAAATCAAATACTCTATAAGTAAATCTAATTCAAAAGTTGTCGATGCTTTTCAGCATGGGCGCCATTCGTTTACTATATTAATTTGTAAACAAGGTATCTTTATTTTCTTTAATGCAATTTTGAAACTTTAGTCATTTCTGAATACACTTTTTGAGGTAAGCTGCATTCATCCCAAGCTAGTCGATGCTTCCCATAATGGCTGGATGATTTAGAAATTTTATTTCATTTTGAAAGTGTTTACTAGCAAAATGAGTGTCTATGATAAGAATCAATACATCTGTGTAACAAATGTATTTAGTATTTCTGTACAGTATTTTATAGGCTTCAATATTTAAAGTATTCATAATTCAAATAACTACCTATTTGTATCTTGTGTTACTTTGCCTAAATATACAGGGTTTCTCAAAAATGTTAAAACGCGCTTTAATTCTTTATTTGTTGGAGATAAATGGGCAATGTAAATTTTAAAAATATTGAAAGTAAGATAGGAAATAAGATTAAGTTAACGAAATAGTCCTCCCTTCAATTATCAAAAAGTAAATTTTTTTTTAATTTTTATACGACCACCTTAGACAAATTGGATCAATCAGAAAAACAATTTAATGCAACAATGATGTTTAATGCAGCAAGATCATTAAAAAAACCGCATATCTGTATCTTTAAAATTGAGTGAGTTATATTTAATTGAAAATTGAACATTGTGAATGGGGACCATATATCAAATCAGAAATGCAAATTTATGACATATCACAAAAAAGATAAAACTGGATGATAATACATAGGATACACAACCGCGTAGTGAGTACTACACTACTGCTTTATATGATCTCTGTCTGTGCAATGCTTTATTTAGATGCATTTGTGACAAAAAGTTTTGACATTTTTATCACAAATGCATCTAACATATTTTTGATCTAAACAATTTCCATCGTCAATATGTTTATGATCCCTATTTTCACTGATGAAACAGCCTTTCACATGGTACGGAAAAGTGATATACGTCAGATTTTTTCCTTTCTCATAAAGATACAGTTGATTATAAATATACAGATATGTGGGTGTTTTTAAGGATCTTGTTGCATTAAAAATAAAATTTTCTAATTGACCCAATTTGTCTAAGGGGGTCGTATAAAAAGTTTAAAATGTGTAACTTTTTGAAAGTTAATGGGAGGACTAATTCATTAACGTAGTCTTATTTCCTACCTTACTTTCAACATTTCTGAAATTTACATTGCCCACTTATTTCTAACAGGTAAATAATTAAAGCACGTTTCAATCCTTTTGGGACACCCTGTATAGTATAAAAGAAAGCATTGTGATGGGGTAAATAATCCCATCCCAATGTTTCGACCATCCCTGATCATAAATTAAACTTTTTTGAGGGGATGTATGTGTGCAATGGGTAAACATTAATTTTTAGTTTGCTTTATATATGATTTTTATGACAAAACGTGAAAAACTTTTAGTATTTGTAATTTTTGTGTCATTTTAAAATGTTCTTATTCGCCACATGAAGTAAAATACACCGTTGCAAAAATATATACACCCATAAAATATTGTGCTACAGCCGAGAAACTTGGCATGCAAATATCGTTTTAAGAGATATGCAAATGATCAAATTGTCAACGCCAATGATGTTATAGGGCTCGTGCAACGTGCATGTGAACAAAACATCGTGCAGCATTTGAAACGACTGGTGTTCTCACTCTCGGGCAATTGGAACTGGATTTATTGCTTTGATACTGCAAATTGTGTACAAAGATGCCATTGAGACATACTCGACGGCGCTATGAACAATTGTCCGATTTAGAAAGAGGCCGAATTATAGGCCTATGGGAAGCTGCTTGGTCCAACAGACGTATCAGTCACCATCTTAATCGAAGCGATGCGGCAGTTCCTCGGTGTTGGCAACAGTGAATCAGAAATGTGCATGTAACCATCGTAGAGGTTTAGGATGCCCTAGACAGACAGGATAGAATATTACGGGGATTATTGCAGCTAATTAAATGAAAAGTTTTTCAAAAATAGGGGTAAAATTCATCATTAATAAATAATTGTAAAAGAATAGTGGACAGTTGCTCTTTCACAACGCAAACTGTCCATTGCCTTTCACAATTAGTTATTACTGATAAATTTACCTCTATTTTTGATAAACTTTTTTTTTAATTAATTGTCATGACGCCATAATATTTTACATTTTGAATTCCTTTTCATTTATATTTATTGCGACTCTATTTGTAACTTCGATCCTGTTCAAACCCTTAGTTTCGCCTGGCCTCGGCTCAATGCGTGTTAAACCCTTATATGATTTTCAGCAGATTTAGTGCTTTGCTTCTGTGTGCTTTGCTTATGTTCCAATAAACGAAGTGTTTATTGGTTGACCTTATTTATGTATATATTTTGTAAATTTAAAGTATTTTTGGCTTGAATTTTTTATGTACTTATTTGTAATTTACGAATTTTTATTATAAGTTTATTCGCCTTTCCATATGCATAATTTTGTATTCGGGATGTAGAAAAGCCTATGTCTATTATTTCATTGACATCGCCACTGATGATGGATGTTATGACGTATGAAAGTGCTCTGGCACTCTAAAATGTAAGTTTTCGTGCACTTCATTGATGGTGTTTTTAAATAAAGACTGTTTTCTAAAATTATAGTCTTTGCTAGAGAGTATTTTAAAATATTTGTAGTCGTATTTTTCATACTTATAAAAAAATATTGTGATAAGTTCATTAATTTGTGGAACTAACTCGCCTAATTTTATTTGATTAAGCTTCAATAAATATCAGGTGAAATTAGTAATTTTTCGCAAAAATTCAAATCAACTCTTTTGATTTACATTTTGCTTGTTCGTATAAATAAATGATTTTATTTGGTTAAATTTTAATTTTGCTATTAACACAGCTCTAAATTTAAATTTTGTGATTTAAGTTCTTAAACGTCGGTATAAATGAGAGTGAAGAAAATTACTGTTTTCTAAATATATCAAAAGAATTCATCATGGTGTGTAAGAAAAGTCATAAACTGCCTACATCAGACATGCTATTTTATTGGAATAAAATTTCAATCAATGCAATCGAAAGACAAGGAATATAACGAAATATAACTTAACATGAAAAGAATACAATGACATATCTATCATTATTTGTTTGTTCTGTATGTTAAAAAAATATGAATATTGAAATATTAACGCAAGCCTTTTGAAGAAAAATTATAAACTAAGAAAATTTTTTGAGCCAAGATGTAATATAGCAAAATATTTTGCTTTCTTTACTAGGGGGGGGGGGGGGGGGAGAATTAAAAAATAGGAGCTGGGTGACAGAAAGATTGCGAATTACATAATAAATGCTATGGTCTGATTTCAAATTCATAGAGGTTTGCAAAATTATGGCATATAGCAAATTTTCTTGCTATTGTAGATATTAGCTATCCCATGGTGATGAGTGCATAAATGGAAAACTAGTCCATGGATGCTATTATCTGCAATGAATGTTTTCCAAATTCATACTTGCATTTTCTATTTATTGCACATCAATGCAGAGTTCTATAGAACTTAGTGCAACGAATTTCAACTTGACTCAAACTTTTAAAATTGCTGAGAATTGAAACCAGAAAACAGGGACCCTCAACAAAGGTTAGTTTTTAAGATAAATATGTGCAATTTTTATGCAGATGTGTATTCAGCACCATATGAATAACTATATATTCATTAATTGCTATTATATGTATATACATAGTATATTTTTGTAGGTAAGTACATTAATTTTAGATTATTTTTCTATCGCAAACAAAAATAGTATGCATAAGTTTCTACATCTATAAGGAAAAACTTTTAAAAATAAATTTTGTGCTTGGAACAATATTTGCTAATTTGCCTGCTTTCTTCAAGGAAGTATTAGTAGTTTATATTCTCACAAGCAGCAGTTTTATTTGTAATTACTTTTTAGGAATTTATGCTTAACTATATTAAAGTTTTTTCTAATCCTTTGCACGAAGTCTCTTTACTTACTGGTTACTGCACCTATTAGTTATAAAATATGATGATAATCGACACAAAATTTTATTAATTGTAAATGGTTGATTTTCAAATTTTAAATACTTGTAACTAATTAAGCTACAAGACTATAACAATCAAGAATTAGTATCTAACAAAAATGGGCTTTTGGGGCATTTTAAAGGAAATTGCGCTTTGTGTATTATAATGAATAATGAATATATACTACGTATGTAATAGATATATGTACATGGTTATAGATTTATATATATTAAATGATTGTTTCTTCTTTAACAGCAAATATACTAATTGTGGTATATAAAACGTAAAGGGTTAAATTAAGAAAAAAATCTCGAAAATTGCACTTTGCAGCAATCGAAACTTTGCTGTAATAGTAGTTCAAATTACAAAAATTGAAGTACTATGCAACTTTGTATTTGTGAAATTAACATTTGTTCCTACATTTTAAATAAATTAGCTGTTGTATATAAAATTCGTTTGTTTTCGTTTTAAAATATCTAAATAGACTTTACTTTGTAACAATGAAAATGCGGCAAAAATCGCTCGTTAAAATGCAGATATATGTTTTTCCTATTCAAATATACACTAACTAGCAGACGATGCAACTCAGAAAGATACCAGTAACGTGGATTACCGAGCAGTGATTTTGCGGACATTCTCTGTAAAACTGGAAACGCTATTTGGTGTGACGTCTTGCTCTCTCTATCTATTCCTTCTCGATGGTCAGTGATCTTGACGGAGGCCTAATTAATAAATAACTGTTTAAGAAACATAAAAATAGATGCTGTTTTAACATTTAAACTAGTTAAAAGTAAAACCCAAACAGGGTGATTGATTTCAAAATATTGATTTGATATGATCACAGTGTCTATTCGGAAGGCACGGGATCTTGACTTAAGCCTTTTTAACAAATTACAATTTAAGGAATATAAAAATAGATGCTAGGTGTACAAAACATTTTCTGTATGCCTGCCGATTGCAGACAAAAATTTCTAACAAAGATTTTTTCAAAGCAAAAAAATAACACTTCATTAAAATTGTAATTGTTGGATCAAGGCGTTATTATTTTACTAAAGGTTAAGTAAGGGAAAGGTTGTTAAAAACAATACAAAGTCATCCAAAATTCAAATTTGAAATTTTAAACTTAATGTATTGGGCACCAAGCTCCCATTACAGGTACAAACATCCATATACAGATTTCACACATTTATTAAGATGAAATAGCTGATACCTGGGATGACGAATTATAGCAGAAACAATTTTGTGAACCGGCAAGGTGACTGAAAAAATCAGTCAATCCATGCCACGCAGGGCTATAGAATCATAACATGATTGGTAGCAGTTTGGGGTGGAGACGTAGTCAATAAAAATATATCAACTCCGACTAATAAATAAAATTATATAAGATAGTTTCATTTTAGAAAATTTGCATTTTTAATAGTTTTTTAAATAGTTTTAGGCAGTAAATTAAAGAAACATCAAATGTTTACCAATTAAAAAACTGTTTATATGATTATTATAAATTTATTATATGATTTATTTAAAATTAATTGTTATTTATGTCGGTATTAGAGGCGGGTATCAGAAAATATGAGGAGTCTGAGAGTAAATAAAAAGAGGGGTTAAAATTTTAAAGTACTGACTCCACAGCCCTAGTGCAGCGATCTTCAATAAGATTGAGCTCAGGCTGCAATGGTGAAGTTCAAAGTCGCAGAACTTGTCTATAGAGAGTGTTACGAATGCTTAGTGCCACAATTTCGTGACATTTTACGGATACTGACAAATTCAGTTCTACCATATAGCCAGAATCAAATTTCTTAAAGTTTAGGTTGCATTTGCAGCAATTAACTTCATATAGAACATCCCTATAAGGGATATTTCATTTCCATCCAAAGTTTCATTTATTTTTAATTAATTTAGAATATAAATAATCTTTTGTTTCTAAAGTTTAAATTAAATAAAATTTCAGACTCCATTATTTACATTTTAAAAATGTTTTTGTTTCTTTTTCAATGCATTTTAAATTTTTAACACCAAAATGTGCTTTTATAACTTATACTTAATCGTGTTCAGATATTTAGTTTATATTTTAGTAAGCTCATATTAAAGTTTTTAGTTTCTTCATTTTGAATCATAAATAATGTTTAATTTCCATAATTTAAAAGTGCTTTCCTTTTCTTAAAACATTTTAAATCAAAATTCTTTTAATTCAATTATAAATCTTGTTTTGAAATTTAGCTACCAGATGAAAATGAATTGATGATAGTTGATGATTTTGTGGATGCTAATTTAAAACTTTTCAGATGATAAATTTTTATGCGCCAATGAGGCGATAACGCGGCAATGTTATGAATTCGTCATTGCGCCAACGATTTCTGCAGTCATCCTGCCTCGATCTCTGATTGGAGGATTCCTCTCCCACTCTATGGCAACTGCCGGGAGACACTGGCAATTGAACGACTCGTAAAAAGAACGAAAACAATTTCATTGTGCAGATAACTCTGTATATGCCTTTTAAAAATAAAAATACACTATAAAATAAAAGTACACTGTAAGTACTTAAAATTGCCCGTGCTACTAGATGCCAAGTGAAATTCATCTGCGATATTGAGAGATGCTAATTTGCCGTTTTTATGTAAATATTGGTGAATCCATTTCTAATTTTCCGAACCCTGTTGTAAAGACAGATTATTTAGTTACTAGTAAATACCGTGGAATATAGGCCATTCTTAGTTTGGCAGCTAAAGCGTTTCCAAGAAACAGTTGTAAAGTCTCCTTCACAAAGTGAATATAAAAAAGTACTTAAAAATCTGTGTATAGTATGTATATGATTATATCCTGATAACCTGTGGAAACCCCAGGCCGTCCGACTCATCCAGAAGACTTGAGTAACTATTTGGACGATCGGGAAGATCCTGATAACCTGTGTATATGATTATATCCTGATAACTTGTGTATATCCTGATACCACATTATTAAGTTGAGTCGTGCACAAAATAATATATATCAATATACCTGTCGAAAGTCCAGACCGTCCGATTCGTCCTTGGGCATGAGCAGCAGTTTGGACGGCCGGAGCTGGTGAATACAGTGAATTCTTACGCGAAAGAAATTATTTATATCAGCTAGGCTATATGTGATCAACAAAGACTTGACATTGAGTTTCCATTTTGATGAAAACTACAATTATAAGACATGCCAGAAAGTGTTTTATGAAAGAAGTCAGTTGAATACTCATACTTTTGCAAAATCATTTCTTTCTGAGAATGGAAGGATATGATGCAAAAAAAATAACTACTCATCTATGCAGTGATAATGATAATAGACTGTTTATTTGTGAAGTTTGCCAGAAGAAATTTAATAAAAGGAGGCTTTTGAATAGGCATCTCTTTACACATACTGGTGGAAAAAAACATATTTGTGAAGTGTGCCAGAAAGGATTTAATAAAAAAGATTATTTGAAAAGTCATCTTCTAACTCATACTGGTGAGAAACCTTTCATTTGTCAGGTGTGCCAGAAAGGGTTTAATCAAAAGGGCAATTTGAATACCCATCTCCGTACTCATACTGGTGAAAAACCTTTTAAATGTGAGATGTGTCAGAAAAGATTTACTCAGAATAGTGATTTGAGTAGTCATCTTCGTATTCATACTGGTGAGCAACCTTTTATTTGTGAGGTATGTCAAAAAGGATTTAATAAAAAGGGTGATTTGAACATTCATATTCGTACTCATGCTAGTGAAAAAACTTTCATTTGTGAGGTGTGTCAGAAAGGATTTAATAAAAAAAGCATTTTGAATACTCATTTACTCACTCATACTGGTGAGAAACTTTTCATTTGTGAGGTATGCCAGAAAGGATTTTATCAAAGAAGTAATTTGGATACTCATCTCCTTACTCATACAGGTGAAAAACCTTTTTCTTGTGAATTATGCCAGAAAGGATTTAATCAAAGAAGTCATTTAAATATGCATCTTCTTATTCATACTGGTGAGAAAAAGTATATTTGTGAAGTGTGCCAGAAAGGATTTAATAAAAGAAACAATTTGAATAGTCATCTTCTGACTCATACTGGTGAGAAACCGTGTATTTGTGAAGTGTGTCAGAAAGGATTTAATCAAAAAAGTACTTTGAATAGGCATCTTCGTACTCATACTGGAGAGAAACTTTTTATTTGTGAGGTGTGCCAGAAAGGATTTTATCAAAAGAGTAGTTTGAATACTCATCTCCGTACTCATACTGGTGAAAAACCATTTATTTGTGAGGTGTGACATAAATAATTTTATTTCTGGTGTGATTTGAATACTCATTTTATTCATGCTATTGAAAACCTTTTATCTGCGAAGTATGCCAGAAAAGGTTTATAAAAGGGCCTATTCGAATATATACTGTTGTACTCATACTTGTGAGAAATAAAGCTTAAAATTCCCAATTTTATTTAGTAGCTACGGGCCTGTAAGTCCATGAAGTTTAATAGCCAGTTGACACCTTTAAAATGTGTTGCTGTTGTTATTGAGACCCAGACCGTCTGACCTACCAGAAAAGTGTAAGGTAACCGTTTGGACGGCGGGAAGTGCCACCCAATTTAGACCAGAACCCAGTGGGGGAGGCATCCACAGGAACCGTAACCTCTTTCCTCTACCACCAACCTCTCGGAAGGACTTACGGACCCATATGTTTAACGTGATCATACTCCGCATGAATATGGCTTTTTGTGGCAGTGTGCAAATCCAGCGTGCAAACCACCGGGCTACCGTGCCGAAATGTGCCAGCAGCATGTGGTGTTCCCAGGTGGTCATCCACCCAAGTATTAACTGCACCCGATGCTGCTTGACTTCGGTGATCTAACGAGAACTGGTATTTTCAGCATGGTAGGACCGTTGGCCTAGCTGTAAAATGTGTGATATTTTTCAACTTACTGAATATTATGCTAAATTGTTTTTAAATATGTTATATAATAATTTAGAAAATTGCAGTTATATTTATAGATTATTCATTATAGATTTTATTGGACACTTATTTAGTTATAGATTTATTATACAGTAGACATAAGTCAAATAACCAGTCCTTTTCACCATGTCTTGAGCTGGCGAGTACTTTGTGCAGGTGCAAGGTATCACTATATGTCTGTTAGCGAGAAAACTCCCCTTAGCGGATCTAATTTTATAGGATCTATTATATGGCTGTTGAGGTGGAGGTGGAGGATTTAAAAAATTGGGAAAAGTTATAGAGATTGGTAAAATCAAAACTTTGTTGTTTTTTTCAGTCAGAGTTTCGTTAATCACCATTTCTTCATGTTTAATCACCAGGCGGAGACTGGTGAGTGGAAATTTTAAACTTTAACCTGGTATACCTGACAAGTGAAAAACCTTTCACTTGTCAGGTATACCAGGAAGAATTTAATAAAAGAGGTAGTTTTAATGCCCATCTTTATCCATAGCTATGATAAATCTTTTATTTGTGAAATATGTCAGAAAAGATTTAATCAAAACTTATCATTTGAATTCTCATCTGCGTATACATACTGGTGAGAAACCATTTATTTGTGAATTATGCCTAAAAGGAATTTATGAAAAGTGTAAATCAAATACCTATCTCATTCATACTGATGAAAGTTAATTTATTTGTGAGGTGTGCCAGAAAGAATTCAGTTTTAAAAGTAAATTGAATATTCATGCCCTTACTCATACTTATGAAAAATAATTTACTGTTGAGGTGTTTCAGGAGCAATTTAATCAATTTATATACCTATCTCCTTATGTTGGTGGGTAAAAAAGCAGTTTTTCTTTTCTGCTAAGTGCGTATGAAAAGTTTAATCCTAAAACTAGTTTTATCCTGCCACTGTACTCATATGAAGATTAAGCTATTGTCGCTTTTCTCACAAAATGCACTGAATTAATCCAAAATGTGAGAGAAAATTTAGTGTATGTCGCAAAATAACTATAATGTTTAAATATCAGCCTATCAGCAGATTCTGCTGAGCAGTTGATAGTTGTTCTTCCCCAATGTTATTTCTTTTATCCCGCATTTATTGGTGCAATCACCCCTTCCTCTCCACACACTCTAAAATGTCTATGGTACTTCATAAAGTAACAGTGATTGGACTTCCCTCATTCAAGTTAAATTTTTAATCCCGTCAGCTGTGACTCATCACCCATACATTCCCCTCATTCCTAAGGCAATAAATATCCCCTAGTAGATAACATTGAAACAGAAGATTGATGGAAAGAAGTGTGCATGCTAGAGGCTATTCGCCATCGTATGTTGTTGAAACCCAGACCGTCCGACCTATCAGAAAGGCGTAAGGTAACTGTTTGGACAGCCGGGAAGTGCCACTCAATTTTGACCGGAACCCAGTGGTGGAGGCATCCACAGGGACCGTACCCTCCTTCTCCTACCACCAACCTCTCGGAAGGACTTACGGACCCACATGTTTAACATGATCGCACTCCGCGTGAACACGGCAGCAGTTTTGGCAGTGGTGGAAATTGAACTCAGGCCTATCGAGTGCAATTCCCCCTCTCTATCCACTGGGCTACCGCACCCTCACCACCCTATGTGTCAGAGTTGTTATCTATAAATTCATTAAGAAATGCAACTCCATAAAACTTTCTTCTTTTGACTTCAGAATCGTCTACTTTCCCAAATCCTTTTATGTTATGTGTTACTTTTAATTTAATTGAATGTTTGGTGTAAACAAATAAAAACAATGTTTTGGCTCGGCATGTTGCAGAATAAAGAGATACTCATTTAGTATATTTGATCAGGAATGATCCGAGATCATTTTTTTTTTGTTCTCAGTCCCCACAGTACTGAAAAAGTAAAATATAAATACATAAAAGAAACAGAGTTTATCGTTGTTATTACTCTTGAATATTAGACCTGTTATAAAATTCCATATTTGAAAAATATTTAACACTACTATCTTAAGGATTTAAAACGTAAAGTTCATCTGCCTTCTTCATAAAATTGATGTAAATTTTATGAAATCTGCCAGGCAGATTGTGAAACCAATACCCTCTCCATGATTGACAGCGAAGATATTGAAAAAATAGGAGCCACAGAATGAGATTCTGAGAGAAAAACGAAGGGAAACATACATTGGTGTCGGAACCCATGGGTGCATGGATGCAACTTGCATCCACAGAAATTTTTCTGTGGATACAGCGCACCCATAGAAATTTAAAGTACTTTTTTATTATACTTCTCGGAACAATATTAGAATAAGATTTTTCCGAGAAAAATATTTAAGTAAAAATGGTGTGAATGAACAATCCAAGCTTTCAGTTCAGAAAACGAGTGTGAATTCTTTAGATTGAATTAATTATTTACGTACCCCTCCCCGTTTCTTGACCTTAAACCTTGGCGGGTTTTACTTCAAAAGGTCGGTGAAATTATTCGGATAATGATGATATTTCTTAGATTTGATTGCTCAACTATGGGTGCATTATCGCATCCAGAATAATCCTGATGAAAATATGTTATAACAAATTTTAGGGTATTGGTGCAAAGAGGAATTAAAATTATCAACTAAATCTGCTATAGGTGCTTTGCACCCACTGCAAAATTCCTCGAAAATATCTTTTATTGTTGAGGAAAACTATACTAGATATTCCTTTTGAGTGGCTGCAAAAACCATATTTATAGAAACAATGTTCAAAATACATGTGCTAAATGTTTGAATAATATATAAATAACAAAGACTTAGCTTGAAAATATCAAAATTTTACATGGATTAAATTTTTTTTATATGGATTGATGTTTTGCACACGCTGTGTAAAGTAAATTATTCATAAAGCATAGTCACTAATATATCATAAAAATTATTATATTTATTTATCTTAATTTAATTATTTATAAATATGGGATTTTGGATGTAGTATCTGTGGTGTGTGTGTGGGGGGGTGTACACAGGCTTGCACCTGTTTGCTGTAACATTCAAATATTGAGTCTCTAGAGCTTTTATAATGGAAAATTAATCTGCAGAAAAAGCACTTCGCTAATGGCAACATAAAATGATGATTAAAAATATCAATAGGCTTCGGAAGCAAAAAGCCGCATCTTCCTTCAGGATAGAGGGACAGAGCAGCAAAACTAAGAAATAACGCTTCTGTTCAGCATTTAGACAGATGCAGCCTTGCATTTGCTGGTGTGGTTACTATTTGTCTATCCTAACGAAGGATAGCACAGAGGGATAAAATATTTTTTAGAATGTTACTCTTTCATCAATTCATTTTTACTTTTCCTACCATGCGTAAGGGAAAGTATTGTAATGTGGTAAAAAATCTGACCCTCAAATTTCGATGGATGCACATGCTTTGAGCATCCCTGGATACGAGTCAACCATTTCTTCATGAATATCTGTCTGCAGGTAAAATATCTTTTGAACATTGAATAAAATTTGGTATGATTATTTCAAATGACGAACACCAGGAGCCTATTGATATTCTAAATGAACTGATCAAGGGAAGGTCCTTAATTTTAAAAATCTTTTATCTTTGAAAATTGTAAAAAAACTTTATCTAAAATGGAAAAATTTATAAAAAAGTAAAATAAACTCACTGTGTAATTGACCTGCATATCATGTAGTTAACCCACAGATATGATAAAAAAAGAATGAAGCAAATTCAAAATATGGCTGTATTGTAACAGAGGGAAAACTTAGGTTTGTTAAGACCAATAAATCTTGGTCTTAAATTAGAAGGACGATATAGTGGGTTGTATTCTTCTCAAGTTTGGTGGTGGCTCAGTCGGTAGAGAACTGGTATCTGCAGCTCAATTCTCTTCAATAAATTGCCAAGGATATTCGAAAGATCCAACCCTGCTTCTAATATTTTTCGACACATTGCATAAAAATATGCAAGGACAATTCCATATAGAATATATTTATCATCTGCGTTCAAATCTTCCAATTTCTGCAGGTACTAGCTTACAATAAAAAAGTAAGGTTTGTAGAATCCATTTCAACAATAAAAGCTTAAAATTCTGTCCCAGTGGCTTAATAGTAGAGAGTCGGCTGACCAGTACGAGAATCGGTGGTTTGAATTCCGGTTGGGGTAGCAAGATTTAATGATGCCCCAACAATCAATCCCAGGTTAGTGCAATGCTGTTGGGGGTCTGAAAGTAAAACTAGTATGACTAGCTGTAGATATCCTAAAGAATATAAGATAAATATATCTACTCAACTAGCATAGATTTGGTGGACTCTGATATTGAGCATCAAATTCAAACTAACGGCCACGCAGGAAGCTCACCAGGGGGATTAAAATAGCAGCAGGGTACGAGGTTGAGACAAAAATAGCAGGAGGTGACCAGTTATATTATCAAGTTGTTCATCAACCTGACATTAGCTGGAGGAGAATGCAAAGGGAGTGAATGCCACTTCCCTCTGCTATAAGAACATATATTTTACATAATGAAGGAAGTGTGTGTGTGTGTGAGTATGTGGTGGGAAATCTAAGCGTCTTATGGCCATGGAATTAGATGGTACACAGGTATTTGAGAATATGAATAGGTGAACTTTGGCGTTAAGTTTTAAATTTCGCATTAGTTTTTTAGTTATTTTATAAGCTTGAATTTCCTTTGAGATCGTTAAACGCCATAAAACTTGAGGAGAAAAATGCGGCTCAAATTTCTTTCAAGGCACAGCAGCATTATAGACTGGCGTCATGCTCACGAAACCGGGAATTACTAACAGCTAGCATTTTGATGGTAAGATTTAAAATTCAGAAATTTAAAATCCCGAGTTTTACATATAGAGATTTGAATTTTTAAATATATAAGATTGTAACAGTATTATAAGCATTCCCTTAAAAAAAATTCACATTTCTACGATATTAACTTCTAAAGTTAGCAATTTTTAAACGACCTTAAAACAAAAACTTGCAAAGAACCCTTTTTTTCTTCTTTTCTTTGTGGATAGTGTGCTTGGTGAATTGAGTATATATATATATATAATCTTGCACCCACAGTGCAAAATGACTTCCGACATCTCTGGAAACATAGTCGATATCACTCAAGTGAAGACGCTGAATTCTTTGTCAAGTGAAGTAGTTACCCTCCCTACTCTGCCCATAGCATAGCTGCCAAGTGTTTCCATTTTCCCATATTTGTTCCATTTTTTTCAGTCTTGTTCTAGAAATCTGATTGTGGGCCAAAATACTCTGAATTTTGATCTCCATTATGTTTGTAATTTTTTTTATGCAAATCTGTATTTTTTTCATCTACATAAGAGTAACTACAGGTCACAAGAGTCATAAAATCGAAGTAGGTATGTCATGAAATGAGAAACAATTTTGAGGTAGAAGTTTTCCTTTTTTTTCATATGAAAGTCTGTTTCCCTATCATTGTGTAATCAGTGCTTCCAAATGGCAATTCTTACACTGTTATGAGAGAGAGAGAAAGAGAGATGATCAATGATTTTCTAATTAATGTGGATGAACCACAATTGCACCAACTAAAATTTTTATATTTATTTTGTGTTATATACAAGAAAACTATTTAGATGTATTAATGAAATGAAAAGCAATATTGCACCAGTACTGTGATAAACAGCATTTGTGTGTGATCCTCCTTATATTTTGTTTTATTATGAATCCTTTTATAATATGTTTGCATCATCTAAAATTTTTGTAATTATTTCGTATTTTATACAGAAAACTATTAAAAGCCTATCTATTTAGTATTTTCCTGCGATTGTGTAATCAGCACTCACAAACTGTACTTATTCCTGCAACGTTACAGAAAAATAACCAATGATTATCTAATTTATATGGGAGAAATACATTTAAATCGTGAATACAAGAAAACTATTTTTCAATTGCATTATTAATGAAATAAACGATTGTTTTCTGAATGACAGTATTAATATTATAATTTGGGTACTTACAGAAATGCAATCATTTCAAAAGCATAAATTAGTATTTGATGCATTTGCATTTAAATTTACATATTTTTAAACGTTTTATTAAAAATTATCATTTTTTTCATCTTTAGTTTAAATAAAGATAAAAATCATAACATTTTTTGTTTAAATAAGTTCAGGGAATAATAAAAATTTAAGAAAATATAGATTCAGAATTATTAGAGCATGCAAAAAAAAAAAAGCTAAATCAGCTACAATTCTAGCACTTAATAAAATAGTTAGATAAATTATTCTATTTCATTGAGTATGTATTAAGTAAGCTCAATTTATGCGAGTATCAGTTGCTTTAAAATTTAAGGTTGAAATGCATCATGTTAGTACGCCTAAAAATATTTTTTTCCCTTGTGCAATGTGTTCCTGTTTTATTTTCTGGTAGGTTGGCAGCTATGCCATAAAAATTGTACTATGCTTATACACATTTATGTTGCCCTCCTCCATATTTGATTTTCTCTTTTTGTGAATTTTTATGTCTTCTCTACCCTCAGCCAACGATGAAATCATTGATCAAAAGCATGCTATATAAGCTAAGTACATGGCAGAGTGCAATTTATGAAAAAAAAATTTCCTGTTATGACTTTTCGAGTGACAAAAGCAGATAAATTTCTTTAGCAGTTTGTAGCAGCCTTTTTCCTTATTTTAGCATTTTTTCTACAGCATTTTTAAAACCAGCTTTAACTCTGTACCATACCTACAAAAGTGATGCTGTGTTCTAATGAAGTTGTAGTTTTAAAATTATTTTTGACAGCAGTTTTCTTATATTTTTAAATATTGTTTAAGTTAAAAAAAAAAGATTCTATTTTCCATTAATATTCCAAGTTTTGATATCTTAAAACTGATTTAACTCTGCACTTACTCCGATTCAGATTAAACAAAAGCTAAATCAGCTACAATTCTAGCACTTAATAAAAATAGTTAGATAAATTATTCTATTTCATTGAGTATGTATTAAGTAAGCTCAATTTATGCGAGTATCAGTTGCTTTAAAATTTAAGGTAGAAATGCATCAAGTTAGTGCGCCTAAAAATATTTTTTTCCCTTGTGCAATGTGTTCCTGTTTTATTTTCTGGTAGGTTGGCAGCTATGCCATAAAAATTGTACTATGCTTACACACATTTATGTTGCCCTCCTCCATATTTGATGTTCTCTTTTTGTGAATTTTTTATGTCTTCTCTACCCTCAGCCAACGATGAAATCATTGATAAAAAGCATGCTGTATAAGCTAAGTACATGGCAGAGTGCAATTTATGAAAAAAAATTTCCTGTTATGACTTTTCGAGTGACAAAAGCAGATAAATTTCTTTAGCAGTTTGTAGCAGCCCTTTTCCTTATTTTAGCATTTTTTCTACAGCATTTTTAAAACCAGCTTTAACTCTGTACCATACCTACAAAAATGATGCTGTGTTCTAATGAAGTTGTAGTTTTTAAATTATTTTTGACAGCAGTTTTCTTATATTTTTAAATATTGTTTAAGTTGAAAAAAAAAGATTCTATTTTCCATTAATATTCCAAGTTTTGATATCTTAAAACTGATTTAAATCTGTACTTACTCCAATTCAGATTAAACATAAGATTACATTTACCAAAGGTAAATGTCTAGTATTACAGATATTTCACAGGATATAAATATCAATAATAAATGAAGAATGTATTCTTTTATCAACTTGTAATGTACTACAAATAAATGAAAATTAATATATTTTTCATATTCAAATTAGGTACTCACTTTTTCATTTAACGATTTAATACACACTCAATTTGTAGTGAAGTTCAAAATGTGGATATGCAGTCAAAGATATATATTACATTTTCAAATTCATTGCAATTCTTCTCATTATATATTTATGGCAATAAACTTTTCCCTGAGCATCTGTTCGTATCTGCATTTGCTTTGTTTGAACCAAAATTAACTCATCACATATTCTCATTATCATCCTCCCAAAACACGTTCTTTACTTAGTTACAAAAGTATCTATTAAAACTACATCAAGAAAATTTTAATTTCATTAAAATACTTTACCTTTATATAAACCTTGCATTGAATGGAAACAAAAATATGAAAGTAGAATATATGTGAGATTATTAATTACAATAATTTTACTTTAAAATACATTTATATTCTTTACATATAATTATATATATATATATATATATTTCTTTGTAATAAGATACTACGTTATACATAAATAAAGTATAATGTAACACACCTTGTAATTTGGGATTACCCCTGAAATAAGTGAGATATAATCAGAGCTAGTAGGAAACTTAGGGGGGCTATGCAATGTCCAAGGTTACATTATTACCCTCCTCAGTTATTTTTCAATTCTACATTGCATCTGAAATTAGGGGTGCTATAGGGAGTTTAAGCGTCCCATCAAAGGAATATCTATAGCTCCACTTATGGAGAGGGGTTCTTGCCTCATATCATATCATATGTAAAACTACAGAAAGTTGATAGTGATTTAAAACTGTTTTGATATGTAAAAACAAGCATGCACTGAAAATTGAATACATGCAACCAAACTTGGTGTATTCAATTAAAGTAGATACTTAACAAAATATTTAAAGTAGATACCAAACATGACTGAGCACATACCAAAGTTGTGTCCTTTCCTATAATGTATTTTCTTTGATCCATTAATTAAATAGACGTTCACTGCAAGAAGTGCCTCTTTCTTATTCTGCACCCTGGAGGGATCACACAGCAAGCCACTTATGTCATTGTGTCCTTTCCTATAATGTATTTTCTTTGATCCATTAATTAAATAGACGTTCACTGCAAGAAGTGCCTCTTTCTTATTCTGCACCCTGGAGGGATCACACAGCAAGCCACTTATGTCATTGTGTCCTTTCCTATAATGTATTTTCTTTGATCCATTAATTAAATAGACGTTCACTGCAAGAAGTGCCTCTTTCTTATTCTGCACCCTGGAGGGATCACACAGCAAGCCACTTATGTCATTGTGTCCTTTCCTATAATGTATTTTCTTTGATCCATTAATTAAATAGACGTTCACTGCAAGAAGTGCCTCTTTCTTATTCTGCACCCTGGAGGGATCACACAGCAAGCCACTTATGTCATTGTGTCCTTTCCTATAATGTATTTTCTTTGATCCATTAATTAAATAGACGTTCACTGCAAGAAGTGCCTCTTTCTTATTCTGCACCCTGGAGGGATCACACAGCAAGCCACTTATGTCATTGTGTCCTTTCCTATAATGTATTTTCTTTGATCCATTAATTAAATAGACGTTCACTGCAAGAAGTGCCTCTTTCTTATTCTGCACCCTGGAGGGATCACACAGCAAGCCACTTATGTCATTGTGTCCTTTCCTATAATGTATTTTCTTTGATCCATTAATTAAATAGACGTTCACTGCAAGAAGTGCCTCTTTCTTATTCTGCACCCTGGAGGGATCACACAGCAAGCCACTTATGTCATTGTGTCCTTTCCTATAATGTATTTTCTTTGATCCATTAATTAAATAGACGTTCACTGCAAGAAGTGCCTCTTTCTTATTCTGCACCCTGGAGGGATCACACAGCAAGCCACTTATGTCATTGTGTCCTTTCCTATAATGTATTTTCTTTGATCCATTAATTAAATAGACGTTCACTGCAAGAAGTGCCTCTTTCTTATTCTGCACCCTGGAGGGATCACACAGCAAGCCACTTATGTCATTGTGTCCTTTCCTATAATGTATTTTCTTTGATCCATTAATTAAATAGACGTTCACTGCAAGAAGTGCCTCTTTCTTATTCTGCACCCTGGAGGGATCACACAGCAAGCCACTTATGTCATTGTGTCCTTTCCTATAATGTATTTTCTTTGATCCATTAATTAAATAGACGTTCACTGCAAGAAGTGCCTCTTTCTTATTCTGCACCCTGGAGGGATCACACAGCAAGCCACTTATGTCATTGTGTCCTTTCCTATAATGTATTTTCTTTGATCCATTAATTAAATAGACGTTCACTGCAAGAAGTGCCTCTTTCTTATTCTGCACCCTGGAGGGATCACACAGCAAGCCACTTATGTCATTGTGTCCTTTCCTATAATGTATTTTCTTTGATCCATTAATTAAATAGACGTTCACTGCAAGAAGTGCCTCTTTCTTATTCTGCACCCTGGAGGGATCACACAGCAAGCCACTTATGTCATTGTGTCCTTTCCTATAATGTATTTTCTTTGATCCATTAATTAAATAGACGTTCACTGCAAGAAGTGCCTCTTTCTTATTCTGCACCCTGGAGGGATCACACAGCAAGCCACTTATGTCATTGTGTCCTTTCCTATAATGTATTTTCTTTGATCCATTAATTAAATAGACGTTCACTGCAAGAAGTGCCTCTTTCTTATTCTGCACCCTGGAGGGATCACACAGCAAGCCACTTATGTCATTGTGTCCTTTCCTATAATGTATTTTCTTTGATCCATTAATTAAATAGACGTTCACTGCAAGAAGTGCCTCTTTCTTATTCTGCACCCTGGAGGGATCACACAGCAAGCCACTTATGTCATTGTGTCCTTTCCTATAATGTATTTTCTTTGATCCATTAATTAAATAGACGTTCACTGCAAGAAGTGCCTCTTTCTTATTCTGCACCCTGGAGGGATCACACAGCAAGCCACTTATGTCATTGTGTCCTTTCCTATAATGTATTTTCTTTGATCCATTAATTAAATAGACGTTCACTGCAAGAAGTGCCTCTTTCTTATTCTGCACCCTGGAGGGATCACACAGCAAGCCACTTATGTCATTGTGTCCTTTCCTATAATGTATTTTCTTTGATCCATTAATTAAATAGACGTTCACTGCAAGAAGTGCCTCTTTCTTATTCTGCACCCTGGAGGGATCACACAGCAAGCCACTTATGTCATTGTGTCCTTTCCTATAATGTATTTTCTTTGATCCATTAATTAAATAGACGTTCACTGCAAGAAGTGCCTCTTTCTTATTCTGCACCCTGGAGGGATCACACAGCAAGCCACTTATGTCATTGTGTCCTTTCCTATAATGTATTTTCTTTGATCCATTAATTAAATAGACGTTCACTGCAAGAAGTGCCTCTTTCTTATTCTGCACCCTGGAGGGATCACACAGCAAGCCACTTATGTCATTGTGTCCTTTCCTATAATGTATTTTCTTTGATCCATTAATTAAATAGACGTTCACTGCAAGAAGTGCCTCTTTCTTATTCTGCACCCTGGAGGGATCACACAGCAAGCCACTTATGTCATTGTGTCCTTTCCTATAATGTATTTTCTTTGATCCATTAATTAAATAGACGTTCACTGCAAGAAGTGCCTCTTTCTTATTCTGCACCCTGGAGGGATCACACAGCAAGCCACTTATGTCATTGTGTCCTTTCCTATAATGTATTTTCTTTGATCCATTAATTAAATAGACGTTCACTGCAAGAAGTGCCTCTTTCTTATTCTGCACCCTGGAGGGATCACACAGCAAGCCACTTATGTCATTGTGTCCTTTCCTATAATGTATTTTCTTTGATCCATTAATTAAATAGACGTTCACTGCAAGAAGTGCCTCTTTCTTATTCTGCACCCTGGAGGGATCACACAGCAAGCCACTTATGTCATTGTGTCCTTTCCTATAATGTATTTTCTTTGATCCATTAATTAAATAGACGTTCACTGCAAGAAGTGCCTCTTTCTTATTCTGCACCCTGGAGGGATCACACAGCAAGCCACTTATGTCATTGTGTCCTTTCCTATAATGTATTTTCTTTGATCCATTAATTAAATAGACGTTCACTGCAAGAAGTGCCTCTTTCTTATTCTGCACCCTGGAGGGATCACACAGCAAGCCACTTATGTCATTGTGTCCTTTCCTATAATGTATTTTCTTTGATCCATTAATTAAATAGACGTTCACTGCAAGAAGTGCCTCTTTCTTATTCTGCACCCTGGAGGGATCACACAGCAAGCCACTTATGTCATTGTGTCCTTTCCTATAATGTATTTTCTTTGATCCATTAATTAAATAGACGTTCACTGCAAGAAGTGCCTCTTTCTTATTCTGCACCCTGGAGGGATCACACAGCAAGCCACTTATGTCATTGTGTCCTTTCCTATAATGTATTTTCTTTGATCCATTAATTAAATAGACGTTCACTGCAAGAAGTGCCTCTTTCTTATTCTGCACCCTGGAGGGATCACACAGCAAGCCACTTATGTCATTGTGTCCTTTCCTATAATGTATTTTCTTTGATCCATTAATTAAATAGACGTTCACTGCAAGAAGTGCCTCTTTCTTATTCTGCACCCTGGAGGGATCACACAGCAAGCCACTTATGTCATTGTGTCCTTTCCTATAATGTATTTTCTTTGATCCATTAATTAAATAGACGTTCACTGCAAGAAGTGCCTCTTTCTTATTCTGCACCCTGGAGGGATCACACAGCAAGCCACTTATGTCATTGTGTCCTTTCCTATAATGTATTTTCTTTGATCCATTAATTAAATAGACGTTCACTGCAAGAAGTGCCTCTTTCTTATTCTGCACCCTGGAGGGATCACACAGCAAGCCACTTATGTCATTGTGTCCTTTCCTATAATGTATTTTCTTTGATCCATTAATTAAATAGACGTTCACTGCAAGAAGTGCCTCTTTCTTATTCTGCACCCTGGAGGGATCACACAGCAAGCCACTTATGTCATTGTGTCCTTTCCTATAATGTATTTTCTTTGATCCATTAATTAAATAGACGTTCACTGCAAGAAGTGCCTCTTTCTTATTCTGCACCCTGGAGGGATCACACAGCAAGCCACTTATGTCATTGTGTCCTTTCCTATAATGTATTTTCTTTGATCCATTAATTAAATAGACGTTCACTGCAAGAAGTGCCTCTTTCTTATTCTGCACCCTGGAGGGATCACACAGCAAGCCACTTATGTCATTGTGTCCTTTCCTATAATGTATTTTCTTTGATCCATTAATTAAATAGACGTTCACTGCAAGAAGTGCCTCTTTCTTATTCTGCACCCTGGAGGGATCACACAGCAAGCCACTTATGTCATTGTGTCCTTTCCTATAATGTATTTTCTTTGATCCATTAATTAAATAGACGTTCACTGCAAGAAGTGCCTCTTTCTTATTCTGCACCCTGGAGGGATCACACAGCAAGCCACTTATGTCATTGTGTCCTTTCCTATAATGTATTTTCTTTGATCCATTAATTAAATAGACGTTCACTGCAAGAAGTGCCTCTTTCTTATTCTGCACCCTGGAGGGATCACACAGCAAGCCACTTATGTCATTGTGTCCTTTCCTATAATGTATTTTCTTTGATCCATTAATTAAATAGACGTTCACTGCAAGAAGTGCCTCTTTCTTATTCTGCACCCTGGAGGGATCACACAGCAAGCCACTTATGTCATTGTGTCCTTTCCTATAATGTATTTTCTTTGATCCATTAATTAAATAGACGTTCACTGCAAGAAGTGCCTCTTTCTTATTCTGCACCCTGGAGGGATCACACAGCAAGCCACTTATGTCATTGTGTCCTTTCCTATAATGTATTTTCTTTGATCCATTAATTAAATAGACGTTCACTGCAAGAAGTGCCTCTTTCTTATTCTGCACCCTGGAGGGATCACACAGCAAGCCACTTATGTCATTGTGTCCTTTCCTATAATGTATTTTCTTTGATCCATTAATTAAATAGACGTTCACTGCAAGAAGTGCCTCTTTCTTATTCTGCACCCTGGAGGGATCACACAGCAAGCCACTTATGTCATTGTGTCCTTTCCTATAATGTATTTTCTTTGATCCATTAATTAAATAGACGTTCACTGCAAGAAGTGCCTCTTTCTTATTCTGCACCCTGGAGGGATCACACAGCAAGCCACTTATGTCATTGTGTCCTTTCCTATAATGTATTTTCTTTGATCCATTAATTAAATAGACGTTCACTGCAAGAAGTGCCTCTTTCTTATTCTGCACCCTGGAGGGATCACACAGCAAGCCACTTATGTCATTGTGTCCTTTCCTATAATGTATTTTCTTTGATCCATTAATTAAATAGACGTTCACTGCAAGAAGTGCCTCTTTCTTATTCTGCACCCTGGAGGGATCACACAGCAAGCCACTTATGTCATTGTGTCCTTTCCTATAATGTATTTTCTTTGATCCATTAATTAAATAGACGTTCACTGCAAGAAGTGCCTCTTTCTTATTCTGCACCCTGGAGGGATCACACAGCAAGCCACTTATGTCATTGTGTCCTTTCCTATAATGTATTTTCTTTGATCCATTAATTAAATAGACGTTCACTGCAAGAAGTGCCTCTTTCTTATTCTGCACCCTGGAGGGATCACACAGCAAGCCACTTATGTCATTGTGTCCTTTCCTATAATGTATTTTCTTTGATCCATTAATTAAATAGACGTTCACTGCAAGAAGTGCCTCTTTCTTATTCTGCACCCTGGAGGGATCACACAGCAAGCCACTTATGTCATTGTGTCCTTTCCTATAATGTATTTTCTTTGATCCATTAATTAAATAGACGTTCACTGCAAGAAGTGCCTCTTTCTTATTCTGCACCCTGGAGGGATCACACAGCAAGCCACTTATGTCATTGTGTCCTTTCCTATAATGTATTTTCTTTGATCCATTAATTAAATAGACGTTCACTGCAAGAAGTGCCTCTTTCTTATTCTGCACCCTGGAGGGATCACACAGCAAGCCACTTATGTCATTGTGTCCTTTCCTATAATGTATTTTCTTTGATCCATTAATTAAATAGACGTTCACTGCAAGAAGTGCCTCTTTCTTATTCTGCACCCTGGAGGGATCACACAGCAAGCCACTTATGTCATTGTGTCCTTTCCTATAATGTATTTTCTTTGATCCATTAATTAAATAGACGTTCACTGCAAGAAGTGCCTCTTTCTTATTCTGCACCCTGGAGGGATCACACAGCAAGCCACTTATGTCATTGTGTCCTTTCCTATAATGTATTTTCTTTGATCCATTAATTAAATAGACGTTCACTGCAAGAAGTGCCTCTTTCTTATTCTGCACCCTGGAGGGATCACACAGCAAGCCACTTATGTCATTGTGTCCTTTCCTATAATGTATTTTCTTTGATCCATTAATTAAATAGACGTTCACTGCAAGAAGTGCCTCTTTCTTATTCTGCACCCTGGAGGGATCACACAGCAAGCCACTTATGTCATTGTGTCCTTTCCTATAATGTATTTTCTTTGATCCATTAATTAAATAGACGTTCACTGCAAGAAGTGCCTCTTTCTTATTCTGCACCCTGGAGGGATCACACAGCAAGCCACTTATGTCATTGTGTCCTTTCCTATAATGTATTTTCTTTGATCCATTAATTAAATAGACGTTCACTGCAAGAAGTGCCTCTTTCTTATTCTGCACCCTGGAGGGATCACACAGCAAGCCACTTATGTCATTGTGTCCTTTCCTATAATGTATTTTCTTTGATCCATTAATTAAATAGACGTTCACTGCAAGAAGTGCCTCTTTCTTATTCTGCACCCTGGAGGGATCACACAGCAAGCCACTTATGTCATTGTGTCCTTTCCTATAATGTATTTTCTTTGATCCATTAATTAAATAGACGTTCACTGCAAGAAGTGCCTCTTTCTTATTCTGCACCCTGGAGGGATCACACAGCAAGCCACTTATGTCATTGTGTCCTTTCCTATAATGTATTTTCTTTGATCCATTAATTAAATAGACGTTCACTGCAAGAAGTGCCTCTTTCTTATTCTGCACCCTGGAGGGATCACACAGCAAGCCACTTATGTCATTGTGTCCTTTCCTATAATGTATTTTCTTTGATCCATTAATTAAATAGACGTTCACTGCAAGAAGTGCCTCTTTCTTATTCTGCACCCTGGAGGGATCACACAGCAAGCCACTTATGTCATTGTGTCCTTTCCTATAATGTATTTTCTTTGATCCATTAATTAAATAGACGTTCACTGCAAGAAGTGCCTCTTTCTTATTCTGCACCCTGGAGGGATCACACAGCAAGCCACTTATGTCATTGTGTCCTTTCCTATAATGTATTTTCTTTGATCCATTAATTAAATAGACGTTCACTGCAAGAAGTGCCTCTTTCTTATTCTGCACCCTGGAGGGATCACACAGCAAGCCACTTATGTCATTGTGTCCTTTCCTATAATGTATTTTCTTTGATCCATTAATTAAATAGACGTTCACTGCAAGAAGTGCCTCTTTCTTATTCTGCATCCTGGGGAGGGATCACACAGCAAGCCACTTATGTC